>ML681991.1:43099791-43310492 GCA_007922195.1 Podocnemis expansa
CTATCTATCTATCTATCTATCTATCTATCTATCTATCTATCTATCTATCCTTTAATTTTTCATAGGCTGTGTGCACAAAATTTTCTTTGTGTGTGCAAAAAATTTCTTTTGTGTGCACTAATATTAGCACTGTTGAATTTTTTTGTGCACACTTTATTCTGTTGTGCGCAGGTTTCACAACCTGTGTGCATGCGCACATGCGCACAGATTAGGGGGAACAGTGCTCTATCTATCTATCTATCCTGAAGCTAAGCTCTCAAGCATTGGTCATACTACAAGGCAGGGCACAAAGGTTTCCCTCAGTCACTGCCCTGGGGAGATGAGAAGCCCTAGTAAGGAAGGAGAGAGACACCCTCAATTTTTGCAGAAAAGACTCTAATTTTTTAAATGAAGGCCATTCCTCATCCTATGGGCTATGGCTTGCAATTGTGACCTTGATGTGTGAGGGGAAGTGGGCAATTGGTGGTCTCTGTCTCTGTGATGTTTGGGCTGGCTATTCCAGCCCTGATGGAGGAGAAACTCGCCTACGGGCTAATCTTCATAGCTATTGGTTTCCAGGTAAGGTGCTGGGTGGAAGAGTCTGTACACCATGCTGAGAGCTTTCCCACTTACCCCAGATGTCCTTCCTGCTGTGCCCTGACTCATTGGTGTTGTCGGTCCTACCACACTGGCTCCTGGGGACCCTCCTAGCACAATGGACAGCAGCACCTGCCTGGCCAACACCAGCTTTGGGCGGAGGTGTCAGCCCTGGCCAGCACAAACTGGAGCAAGCCTGGCCCTGCTGGCCTCAGCTCTGCTCAGAAGGAGAACTTTGTGCTGCAGTGATTGATTCACCATTAATCCCTCACCAAGCCAGATAGATAGATAGATAGATAGATACCCTGCGTTAGTGTGTCCTACCCAGGTATCCATCACATGCCCAGAGATCTGGCATTAGAAGGTAAGCAGAAAGTTCCTTGTTTTCAGACTGACAAACTCCTCTTGGTTCTTTGTAGCCACAATCTCTCCAACTTGACAGTTAGGCAGCTGAGGCCAGGTGCACCTTTTATTGTCATAAACTGCCTGTAAGACATTCCTTGCCCCAGGGTCCACTCAATGTGGCAATGCTCTAGTGGGATGTAAGGCGCTATGCACACTGTTCATAACCCAGCATACCCTCACAAATGGAGACTTAATACATTTGGGGACAGTTCCTGTTTCTGCCACCCTGGATATCTTCTTTGACGGTACATCGATAACTAGGACTTTTCACATTATCAGGCCATTCTAGTTTCTGTCACAGGCCCCCATTTCTGTCACAGATCCACATCGATAACTAGGACTTACAACATTTTGGGACTGTTCTAGTTTGGGACTGATAGTTTCTGTTACAGCCCCTGTTTGTGTCCACTGGCATGAGCCTCCTTTGGTACAGACTGAGATGAAATACAACTCGCTGCCAGCACGCACAACCCCTCCTCCAAGACCAACACCATCTCACCACTGCCTTGGAGAAGCTCTCGGCCTAATCAGCCATTCAGAGTAATCACTGCCATTTGTCCGTCCCCCAGAATAGTCCTGATTATCTCTCACCCTGATAATTCCCCAGTAATCTGTCCATTAGCAGCAGCATAGGCCAACAGAGAAGGAATTTCTCTGGCTATAAAACCAGAACCTTCATTGACATTAATGCTGCTTCCCTCTTCCTTGAAAAGTTACAGGCTGGAACAGGGCCTGACTGGGCAATTCTGCAAGCCACACTTAGAGGTGCTTCCCCTCCAAGTGGGTGACCCTGGGCATTGTTTGCATGTGGCTTTATGGGCTGCAAGGAGTCTTTTATTGCTGAGTTTTAGACGCCTGGGGGAAGGGAATCCTTTGCACCTCTGCCCAGGGCTAGCTCCAAGGAGTTGTTTGCCTTGGCAGGCAGGTCAGTGGAGCAAAGGGAGCTGCCTGCTGAGAGGAATCTTGACCTAGCAAGGGGACAAAATGGGCTCAGGAAGAGGCAGAGGCTGAATCAAAGAGGAAACCAGTCCCCAGAAGGGTGGGGCCGACGTGGCTCTGGACTGGGCTGATGGCACACTCAGATGCAGCAGTGCTTCACCCCTAAGGTGCAGGAGGGGTTCACTTCGCAGGGTGGGGAGGGTGATGAGTGCAGTGCAGGCAGGGCTCTGCTTCTGGGCAGTAAGGCCCTCACACACATTGTATCAGCCCCACACACCCAACTCTGACTTGCTGGTGGGACCGGGACTGTGGGACTCCAGTCTTGAGGGAGCTATATTGCCTCTCCTTAGCCAGCGCATGGTCACAGCCACACAAGGCCCCAGGGGATGTGGGGAGGTAAAGTCATGTCCCCCTCCCATCCAGCATTCCCATGCCCCTAGGGGCAGCCCCAATGCCCCTCTGCCTGGCTAGGCCAAACCACCCCAGAGATGCAGCATTGACGGACCTCTAGTGAAGGGTCTGCCCTGAGAGACACCTCACATGTCCTAGCTGAGGGGTTGACACCTAGCAGGGTACCCCTTCTCTCGGCCCCCAGGCAATGATGTCTATCTGAGTATTTCTGTGCTGGGCCTGGTGTTTGTCTGGGGCCTGTGTGTTGTGTGTAGTATGTCTGTGCTCTGCTTGGGCCCATCAGCAAGTATTGCAATGACATGGGGCAGGGGGGTCATGTGTCTCATTGTGTGTGTGGCTGTGTCAGTCTGGCTGGTGTGCAAGATGTGTTGTCTGTGTGGTGTAGGCTGTGTGATTGGCATGTGGCCGTGCATGAAGTGTGCAACTGGCATGCATCAGGTGTGCACCCAATGAGGTAGCAGCTGTGAATGCTCTGGTAGTGTGGATTTCCTTCCCCTGCTCTGCCACTGGGAGACCATTTCCCAAGGCTCCAGGCAGGGGTGGGTGGTGTTTCCCACGACCCTGACAGCCCAGGTACATCCACACTTGTGTGACTCTCACCACCTGCAGCTGCCATTGTCACTCTGCACCCGGCCCTACTCACAGGGGCTTCCAGGCAGTGGCAGCAGGATCTGTCAAACTGGGCTTGTCCAGGATGTCTCCATGATCCGGATTTAACAGAACTAGATTTTATAGCTGCTGCTGTCTGCTCTTCTCCAAACCCCTGCCCAGCCCCCAAAATGGAGTGAGGGGCAGAACTGGGAGCAAAATGAGCCCCCTGGGTGTGTGGGGGTCACACCTGGTCTGACCTGTTTGTGTCTGGCCCCCATGTGACCCATCTCACCTCCTCTTGCCTCCAGCTCTCTCTGTGGGTGGCTGTCTGATCTCAGCTTACTTACAGGGCTCAGGGAAGTGCGCAGCTGGCCCCTGGCAGCTTGAGGGGCTTGATCAGATTCAAACATGGCTCCTGGCCATGGCTTTTTCCAGGACAAAACCCACAGGGGCTGTGCCAAGGACCAGAGGGGCTGCTGTTCCTTGCTGGAGCACATCCCAATGCCAAGGATCCAGCCATTACTGGAGCTTCTCAACAGCTAATTACTGTGATCTCAGGAGCCTGCGTCACCAGCAAGTTTACAAACAGCCCCAAGTAATCTCTCCTTGGCCTTAATTGCCTCAGCTGCCTGTGAGCACAGAGATGACTCCAGGCAAACCTCACAGGTTCTTCCTGCTCCTTCTCCAAGGGCCTAGGTGCCGTGCTGTCCCAGGGTAAACACCCTATGCCCAGCGAACACCCTGGGGGCTGAGAGCTTGGCGCCTCCCAGGGTTAGGCCCATGGCTCCTGGGCCATTTTCAGCCCCCTGCACACACTTGCTGTCCCTGCCCCTGGCTGGCTGGGTTGGGAGAGAAATCCCACCTGAGACTCAGAGAGGTTCCAGATGGGGAAGCCTTCTAGGCCACTGGGTGAGGATGGGATCCAGCCACAATAGCAAGGCCTAGCCACAGGGCCCCTCCAGGAGTTGCCCGAAACTCAGCTGTGGGGTTAGGCTCAGCCCCTTCTGGGGGTGTGTCAGGTAGTATTCTAGGAGTCACACCCGCCCTGCCAGTGAAACAAAATGCTTAATGCAACCTGAAATTCATGTTTTTTCTAGAGCTGCCAACGAACCTAGAAACCAGTTCTTGGTCCAGCTCTCAGGCTGTTCTGGCACCTGCTGGGTCCCATCTTTGGGGAACATGCCTGGCCCATGGCTGCACAGTGGATGTTGGGTACAGAGTAGGCACCAGAGATGGAGGTCTGCTCTTGTGCAGAAGCTAGATGTGATTAGGCAGCAGGCAACTGGAGATGGCTCAGAATAGCTTGGCGGTAATGCTAATTAATCCAGATACTGGCTCGTTGAGCAGAACAGAACATCCCCCAGGACTGGAAAGTCTCAGAGGCCAGCATGTACATGCCTGTGTGATGAGATGGGCTGTGGGGGGGGTGGCATGTCAGGAGAAACTGACTGCAACCTACTGCCCCAAATTGTGAGTCCTCAGTGGTCAGTCAACATAGGATGCACTAATCCTCAAAGAAACAGGAGTCCTGTGACACTTAAAGATCTTCAAAGTGGCGGTAGAATCTGGGAAATTGTGATCTATCTGCCTCTATGCCTTCATCATCTATCTATCTATCTATCTATCTACCAGAGCCTCCTGGAAGAATGTGCTGTTCTAGTGGGATTATTTTTTCCTCTCACTCCCCAGGCTTGCACAGACCTTGGGAGTGGGGTAAAGCAAGGTAGAGTCACTTCTTTCGGCTGCCTGAGACAGGGCTTTTGCCCCTCCCCATGATACCCACTGGCCTGGGGGAGAAAATAGACCACCCACTCCATGGAGGGTTCACTGATTGTGCTGTCTTGAGACACAGTTTGCTTGTGGCACCACGTCACACTGCAATACAGCGCATATAATGGAGCAGCCTCTCACACCCTCCCCATCCTGCTCCCAATGCACCAAGGACCATGCAAAGGGCACATGGACAAATATAGTGGATGTGCAAAGAGATGGCTTGGGACAGGCCTGCAGCTCTCAGGGCTGGCTGAGACTACCTGACTGGTCCATCTCTTGGTCAGGGCCGGCAGGGTGTATATGGCTGCAGCAACAAAACACTGACAAGAGACGCACTAAACCCCTGGCTGGGCAGGACCCCTCCTTTGTGCCATCAGATCCTCTGGTGACTGCTGTCTTGGCAGAGAGGAGGAGACATATGAACACCTTAGGACTGCCAGAGAAGTGCTTAAAGGAACACAGAGCCAAATACGCCTGTGGTGCTCAGCTAGCCAAGACCCAGTAGAGGCAGGGCAGGGTGGGGTGTACCTGGGTTGGTGACCTACTTCCACCCGGCTCTGAGTGGCTGCAAGAGGAGCAGGTCCTTGTTAACCCTGCAGGGACAATCACTGCTGGACAAGTTTCCACAGCTGGACCTCCCAATGCCTCAGCCCCTTGCCAGACTGCTGCGCCAACCTTTCATGCTCATGCAGACAGAGCTAGGACTCCTGACCTCTGCTCCCAGGTCTGCTGCCAGCCCAGGCCACTTTGTCTCAGCTTACCCCTCTGCGAAATGGGGCTAACGAATGCTGCCTGCCCCTTGGGTGGGGAATATGAAGGTCAGTGAAAGTCTTTTAAAATCCTTGGGTCAGCTAGTCTAACCCTATCTACTGACCACACTAACTCTGTGCTCATCGCCATGGTATTTTTGTGGGTGCCAGAGTTAAAAGCAGCAAGTGCTATATAAGTCTAAAGGATTAACTGGAGCACTGATGTTCCCGACCTAGCAGCAGGACTGCTTTGTGCCAAGAATGCATTCCCACTGCCGCCTCCCCTGGGATCAGGCTTTAAAATAAAATCACGGCAGGGAATCGAGTGACTACACCTTTAGTGGAAATGCTTAGCTCAGACTCTGCCCTGCCAGGGGAGGCTCAGCCCCTCTCTGCTCCCAGTTTATTCCAGCAATCCTTGTTCTGCCCAGGCAGCACACTCCATGGAAAGCCTGGGGCTCCTGTAAAGTGGGACTCCTCCATCTCTTGTCTGCAGCACTGGTGTGCTATTGGCTGGCCCTTTTCTCCACCTACAGGCATGGCTTGCCCCATTGTCCGGTACAGTCGCTGTGGTCTGGGCCTTGCTCTCAGCCTTCTCTGGCCTCTTCCATCCATGGGTCCCGAGAGATTTGCTAGTATTAATCAGTGAAGTCTCACAGGTTCAGGGAGGAAGCCATTATGTAGAGAGGGAAACTGAGGTGGGGGATGCCTGTGAGGACTGGCACTCTTATACCACCGTGATGAGTGAGGCATAGGAGGTCAGACAGTGTGAGTTCCTCCGCTGGCTCCTCTGGGCCTCACCCTCAAATGCCACTCGGCAGCTGGCTCAGGTCATGTTTAACATGACTCCATTCCCATCCTTGCCACAATGCTGAGGACACACTGGCTAGCTCTGGATTTGCCCCACTCAGATCTAACTCCACACAGCCCATCTGCCAGGTGAGGGGGAAACAAATGGCTTCTTTGTTTCCAAGTCTCCTCCAGCAGATGACTCTGGCCAGCTTCATGTAAGCTTGAAAGCAAGAAAGTCCATCAGCTCCATGTCTTCAAGGTCCCTTCTCTTGTCTCACAGCCTCCTTGTGAGAACCCAGGGTGAGCAGTGGAGGACTCCTCATTGTCTGTGTTGTTGTGTTTGCAGTTAATAAGCATATGGCGCAGGGCTGCAGTGGGTGGACAAATATGGCACATTGTGTCCAGCTGCCGCTGCCAACTCTAGAGCTGCCTGGAAACAATCCCTCGAATCTCAGAAGCAAAATGCCTCCCCCTCGCCAGGGAGTGGCCTCCAAGAGCATGGTGGCAAACGCACCTTGTGAGTGCATGTTTGTTTGTGTCTAGAGGGGTAGCCATGTTAGTCTGTGTATAGCAAGAGTCCTGTGGCACTGTATAGACCAAGCATGGCCAAACTGCGGCTTGGGAGCCACATGTGGCTCTTGAATGAAAAAGTGTGGCTCGCAGAAGAACGTCAGCAAATCAATTTAGTCGGTAAAAGTATATGGCTATAAGCCTCAGTGCGGCTCTTGAAGGTTTAATAATCAACTTATGTGGCTCTTGAGTTTCATAAGTTTGGCCACCCCTGGTCTAGAGCAATGCACACAACTTCATTGTGGCACGACTGAAGAGCAGCTGCATCCAGTGAAAACAATAGAGAATTCTAGGAGTTAATGACCATGTTTAATGCCTATAATTAATTCACCAAGTTCATCCTTGTCAAACAAGTCTGCAGAAAGGCGCTATGTTTGCTGGCCTCCAAATTAGCCTGGGGAGGAGTGTTAAGGGCAGAACGGAGTGGCTGGAGAAATCAAGTGGGGACACTGTAAGAGTTCAGGTTGGGTATTTATGACTGTGATCCAACCAAGTACATGTGGGGCCTTTGCTGGGACTCCCCTTATTGGGAGTCAGGGGTGGTGTAGCATCACAACAGTCGTGACTGTTCTCTAGCTGTACCCATTCATGACCATATTGGTCCCTATGAATCATTCTTGAAGCCCACCATTTCAGATCTTCCAGGGTGTTTAGAACGCTTGGTTGTGTGCACTAGCACTGCAGATGGATTCTACTTTCGAATACAGGCCCTTTGACTTCAGCAGAAATTGAATGGGGCCATAATCTCACCCTAGCCCTAGCTAATGCACAGTAAGGCTTTGCTAGTGCTCATGCAAAGGTGATTTCTACAGTACGATAATAAAGCACACATGGGCCTTCCCATGAGTTGGCTGGGCCAGGATAGGGCCCCCTTCCCTTGTGGTAAACTGAGTCTCATTTTCACTCTGGTCTTACGGCTGGAGAGTTCCCACAGGGTAGCGATCCCACACCTTGGCTGTCCGACTTAACTCAGGCTTCACTCTCCAGGTCCAGCTTTGGCGCTGTGGGGATGAGTGGGCAGGAGTTGCAATGGTTTGGCAGAGTCTGTGGCTGTGTTCACACAGTACTCTTATTTTGAAACAACAGAGGTTGTTTCGAAATAAGAAATACCCTGTTCACACGACACACGGTTGTTTGGTTGTTTCAAAACAACGGCACCTGCTGTTTCAAAACAACTTAAACCCCATGTGGGGACGAAACAATGTTGTTTCGAAATGATTATTTCGAAACAATGCCATCCGAACATGTTGTTTTGAAACAACAGTGACTTGTTTCGAAATAACTGTTGCCTGAAACTGCTATTTCGCTTTGAGGTTTTTCCCTTAATTCGAATGAATAAACTGTTAATTCGAATTAAGTTATTTCAAAATAAGGCATTATTTCGATACAAGTTGTTTCGACACAACTTGTATTGAAATAATGCCTGTGTGTGAATACAGCCTGTGATGTCTCAGTGACATGCTCTCATCTCTGGAGGGGCTCCCTGAACTCTTTATCCCCTACTACATTGTGAAGCTATTCTCTTCATTGCCCAGCTGGCTGTTGTGGGCCCTGTAATGCACAGGCACTGGCCATGGGAGCACTGGGCAGGGCCATAACTAGGGTGGGGCAATGGGGGCAAAGCCCCAGGTGACGAATTTTAGAAGGCGCCAAACCAGGAAAACACATTCCTCTGGCCCCAGGGAGCTGTGGCCAGGCTGGGAGTTTAAAAATCTCCCACACTGCCCCTGAGCATGCTCGACCAGGTAAAAGAGATGGTGGGGCCCTGCTGGAGTGGTTGGGGGACCACTGGGCAGGCTAGGGAAGGCTTGGGGTGACTTGAGGGACCAGTGGGTGGGTGGGGAAAGGGCCCAGCCAGGGGTTGGGTGGGGAACCAGTGGTGGGGCAAGGAAGACGCTCGGCCACCCAGGGATGGGGAACTGGCCAGCAGCTAGTTAACAAGCGCCTGGCTGGGGAACCAGCGCCTGGCAGCAGAAGGCACTCAGCCCAGTCCAGATCTGGCTTCCCACTGTAGGGGATGGATCTGGCTCCTGCCTTCTGGCGTTGGCTGGAGTGGATCAGGCCAGATCGGGCCCTGGGTTGGGGGAGAGCACTTTTTGGGGTGCTTGCCATGGATGCCAAAATCTGTAGTTATGGCACTGGCACTGGGCCACTGTGCAAGAGGCAGCTTTTGGGATAGGTGAAGCTGGCACTCGCCTAGGGCCCCCATGCAGCAAGGGGCCCCTTCGCCTACCTCAAAAGCTGCATCTGTCTCCCACCCTGCAGAATGCATAGTAGGGGGGCAGGACTGGGGCCAGCAGCGGGGGTGGGGCTCTGTGGGAGGCGAGGCCCAGGGCCAATTGGGCTGCAGGATCCCTGGTGCTGGGGTGGAGGGCATAGGGCAGCGTGTACTTCCCATAGACAGGGCTCCCGCCCCATCCCTGGGCCAGCTGCTCTGGCCTCAGCGGCAGGGTAGGCCAGCCGAGAGGCCCGGATCTGTGCTCCTGCCCTGCTCCTTGCCTTTGTCAGTGGGAGGGCTGGGGCCTCCAACAGGGAACCAGGGCTATTTTTGGGCCCCTGAGAGGGCGCCGGGGCCATGGAGGGAGCCAGCCACAGGGAGAAAGGGCCGTGGGGGTGGGGTGGGGCACCTGGGGGTGGGTTGGGGCACCTGGTGGGGCCCTTGGGCTGCAGGGAGAACCAGAACGCTGGGGCCTCTGGTGGGTGGAGGAGCCTGGCCCTGGGGAACCAGAGCCATGGGGGATGGTGTCTTGGCTGTCGGGTGGGCATGGAGGGTGGGCTGGAGGCCAGCAGTGGGGAAATGGGGCTGTGGGGCAGGTGCACAGAAGGGTGTCAGGGCTGGTGGGGTGGAGCTAGGGCCACACAGGGGAGTTGTGGGGGCCTATAGGTGACCCCACAATGGGCCTTTGCCTAGCGCCCCCAATTGCCGAAGGCCACCTCTGCCATAGTACCAGGGGTGGAAGAAGGTACAGTGTATTGTACCAGCTGATCTGATGCCTCTCTTCCCTGCAGCTAATCCCAGCTGCCCCTGCCCCCATCCCTGAGCCATATGCTCTCTGGGGCACAAGCGTTTGGTGGTTTATTGTGAGGGCCCACAGCTGCTTTTTGTTGTATAACTGTTCCTAGGCGGAGGCTGGGCCCCCAGCTGCGGGAGGCGTTTCACAGCTGGTTAAGCAAGTAATCAGGGCATGCAAAGATCACAGCTACCAGCCAGGCTGACGTCAGGATGCACCATTGTTCAGCCCTTTAACTCTTTGAGAGCAGCAGGACCCAAATCTTACCCAGCTGGGGGCTATGCTAGCAGCCTAGTATGGACAGAGATGGCTGGAGCCATGAGCACGGGCGTGTTCTTGGCGCGGTTCACCCCTTGCCCCGACACCTGTCCCTTTTGTGGTGCGAGGGAGACCCTGCTGCACGTCTATCTAGACTGCGCCAGGCTGCAGCCCCTTTTCCGGCTCCTCCAGAACCTCCTATTGAGGTTCTGGCTGCACTTCTCCCCACACTTGTACCTTTATGCACTCCCTATCCATGGCCCCACAAAGTCGCGGGACCTCCTCGCCAACCTCCTCTTGGCTTACGCAAAAGTCGCTACCTATAAAACTCGGGAGAGAAGGTTGGCAGAGGGAGGGGCCTGCGACTGTGGGGCCTATTTCCAGTCCCTCGTCCGTGCACGTCTCTGGGCAGGGTTCCTCTGGGCGGCGTCTGCTGGCTCCCTCGACAGCTTTCAGGAGCAGTGGGTGCTGTCCGGGGTTCTCTGCTCGGTATCCCCTTCCGAAACTCTAGTTTTGAACCTGTGACCCTCACACCCGTCCCTGTTTTCTCTTTAGTTGTCCCCTGGACTTATTTGAAGCCCTGCTTTGTGCCGTTTCCCCTTAGGCTGGGGGAAGGGCTATAGAAGTGGGGGGGGGGGGGCCCCCCCCCCACCCACCACCCACAAAAAGAAGGACAGAGAAGGGAGGGCCGGCACACCCTTGGTCTGGGGTGTGCCCAGAAACAAGATGGCCACAAGTTACTGTTCCATGCCAGTGGAGTCATGCAGTGGTGCCACAGGGATCAGGGCTATGGGCATTGAGCACAGTCTGATGGCATCACTGCTCCTTCCTGTCCAGTGACAGGAGGCTGGGGAGGCAACATCCCATCCCCCTCACTGGTGCCGAAGGATTCTCCCCAGACCACTGGCTCCAGGGCTTCCCCAACTGGGGACTGGCCACTCGTCTCCTTCAGCATGGGCTGCTGGAATTATTAGTTGTGGAGCTGCAGGGTGTGACATCTGCCTGGGAGCCCTGGCACAGACCTGGTACAGGGTGCAACAGCCAGGGGGCATTGGCAGTGTGAAGGATAGGCCAGAGTTAAGAGCTCACACCTGGCATCTGTGGAAAGATGACATTGACATATGGCCTGGCAAGGACTCACCTGCTGGAGAGTTGTTGGGGATGTGCGGGGAAGTGTGGGAGGGCAACAGAGTGATGCCAGGCCAGAAGCATGCCTGGCCCAAATCCGTGGGGGCAAGCATGCCCAGACTACATACTTGGAGCCTCCCTGTGCATCTGGCTGCACTAAATTCCCAGACCCCCCCTGCCCCAAACCCAGGAGGAATTTTTGGCTCAGGTCCCTCTCCCCATCTGGCAGGGCAAGGAAGGATGACTCTGCAGGGATGGTGGGGGAAGGTGGGAAGTGGTGCTGGGTGGGTTCCTGGCTAGGCTGTTATTGCTGATGATGGGAAATCAGCACTGTTTGGTCATGCCACACAACATGAAAGAGCCTTGTATTTCCTTCTGTCCACCCATTGTTAGAAACCCAGGGAGGACCATGAACTGTTAGCCCAAAATGCCCAGAAGTGGTGGACGTGCCAGTGCTCGGTGCCCTCATGTGAAGACAGAACAGCTGCTCTTGATCAGGTAAAGTTTTCTGGCCTGTGCAAGCTTGGAAGTCAGACATGTTCTCACAGTCCTTTCTGGCTTTAGCATCTGTGAAGCCACAGCCCAGCAGGCAGTCCCATGTATCTGGACAGCCCCTGCCTCTCCACCCCACCCTTCTACAGCAGGCTGCAGCATGGCAGGCACCAGCCTCAGTTGCCCCTGGGGCTGGCCAGGACAAAAACACAACATTCCTCAAGGCCCAGTTTGAAGGCTCACTTCTGGGCAGTGCTGGCCATGAAAAACTGTGATGTCTTGCCTTTCAAGGTGTGTTGTCCCTTCCTTTGAGGGCCCTGTCCCTTGTTTCAGAGTTTGGGGGTTGAGAAGTATGCAGGAAGCTAAAGGAACTTGCACCCATTGGACTGTCACACTGCAAGGTGGGAATCTGAGACAAAGGTCTCCTGCTCAAGAAAAGGTGTGTGCACATGGGGTGGGGGGGCTATGTATTGTATATATAATTCTGCATCATCATGCTGGTAGGTTCCCAAATTCCTGTTGGTTCCCCTCCCCTCCTGATACAAGTTTTCTCCTGTTGGAGACAGCCTCAGAGCTTGCAAGCAGAGAAGTACCTCCTCTTCCAGGTTGGAGGAGGGAAAGTTAATTTTCAGGCTGGGGATCAGATCAGTTCTGTTTCATAATTCTAAGATGAATTCTAATGTCTGTGCTTCCCAAAAGGAAGGTTACAACGCCATCAGCAGAGAATCATGGCATTTTGCTCTTCAAAGTCCTTCAGGCTACATGGGGTCCTGGCAGAAAAGACTTAGTTAAAATAGGGTCATGTGGGAATCTCAGCCCTAGATCTTGATTCCAGCCTTTGTTTCTGCTGACATCTCTCAGCAGAAGGGTGACAGACGACATCTAAACAGCTTGGCCCCTGCTAATGGGCCAAACATACATGCCCGAGTTGCTGGACAGCAGTGCTTCTGCCATAGGCCAACAGTGCAAATGGGCTGAGAATCACAGAGCAGCCAAGGCCCAGCTCAAAGCCTTGGGGCAGACACTCCTGGGTGAGCCATTTGATGTGACTAGTGCAGTAGCTCCTTTGCTTCTTTCTGTCAGCACCAGGTCAAGATGCCTAGCAGCTGCTGTGCTTGGTATCTCCAAAAGAGGCTCCCGACTAGGCTCTTGGCAGCAGGGCCAGGCTTGTTCATTCAAGGACAGGGAACCTCTAAGTCATTCCTCGCAAGCCAGCACACAGGGCCTGCAGGGGGTAGCTGAACTGGTGCCCTAGACTGCAGGAGACTCTTCTGAGGAAGGAGGTCTGGCCTAGACTAGCAGGTAAGTGCTGGATCCATCAAATGGACGGTTGGCAGAGTCCGTGGAAATTGCTTGGCAGAAGGGGCATCAGAGGGAAGGGCCATGTGGAAATCAGATCAGAATGACATAGAAACAGCGGCAGTGATGTTCACAAGAATGGGAACTCATAGGCCTGGGTAGAAATTTTCCACTGAAGTGTTTTTCCTATGGACTGTGGCTTTTTTGACAAAAAGGCAAGTTTCCCCAAACATGGCTGCATGGTTGAAAATGCTGGCATTTGTGGAAAACAGCGCGCACGCACACACACACACACACACACACACACACACACTCCAAAGCTATGAAAATGGTTCAGTTTCCAGCACCTGCTGCCTGAATTTGATCTATTTTAAATCGATGTTGCCCATTAATAGTGGGTTTGGGGAGGTCTGTTGTTTCCAGGGTGAAAAAGTGGGAATTGAGTAGGGGTCAGATAGGATTGTTTTTAGAAAGCGATGATGGAGTTCATTGTCTCCCTGCCGTCAGTGTGTAGGTGGGAGGGCAGAGCTCTTTTTACCAAATTTCTTTGGGTTTTTTGGTTGCTAGGCTTTGGGGGCGGGGACATCCCTTTACAGACACAGAGCCTAGCACATTTTGACCACTGCCACAGCATAAAAGAAGACTACGCTCAGCAAGTTGCTCACACATGTTATTTATGGTGTATGGCTAACACCTTCCTTGTTATGATGATGCAAGAGACTCCCGGGCCTCACCTTGAGCACCCAGCACATTACTAGCTAGCTACTATCTCTAAGGGCATCATCTGCAGATGGTTTCTCAGCCCCACACCTTCCCAGCCTGTGTGGCTTTTTGGGGAGGTTCTCTTCCTATCAGCCCTCCCATCCTTCTCCCCCATCCATCCACTTGGGGTGGAGGCAGGCATGACAGCCTGCCGGCCCTGTGTGCAGAAGGGGTTGCATGCAGGGGATCAGGGCTGCAGGGAGCAGGCATATCTGGTTCTGGGCTTGTCCAGGGAGCCCCTTCATCACTCTGCTAATTTTCTCTAGGTTCTGCAGTTGTCCTGGTTCCCTTGGGGGTCAGGGCCAGAGGTGCAGCAGGCTCTCAAGTGTGAAGGGAAGCCCTTTGTAGCAAACGGATGCTGGGTGCCTCAGTCAGTCAGTGACTGTGAGAGCTGGTATTCAGCCTGCTACCATGTTTGGGGGTTTTTAAGCCGCCTGCTCACTCACTCAGATCCCTTCCCGGGAATTGTTGACATGATCTCAGCCCAGGCGAGAACGCCTGTGTGCCACTGTCATGGGAGAGGCTAGGCAAAAGGCGTCACAGCCCCAGCATCCGGCGCCTCCCAGGGCAAGGCTCAGCCCCTCATACGTGAGCAGCCACGTCTGGGGACTGAACGAGCCTGGCAGCCCAACGTCAGACTTCAGGGATGTGATGCTGGTGGAAGGATCCTTGAGCACATAGAACCTTGCAGGGATATCATCTCCTTTACAGCTCTCTGTCCACTTTGGCCAGGACCTCCGCCTCTGCCTGTGGGGAGAGGGGTCATCAGTCCCCGTGTGGAGCCTGGCTGCAAAGCAGCCGGTGGGACTCCTCTACCTTCAGTGCCACTTCGAAGAAGCAGAATGCTGCACTCTCCCCCACCACGACCTCAGCAGAAATGATTTCTACTCCCCTTGCCCAGACCAGCCCCACTTTTTACCCCTTCTCTGCCACATGAGTCCTCTAACCCCCTATTGCCTGCTTCTTCCCCTTGGGCATCACCACTGGGGGTGGGATCAAGCCAGCTGTCAGGGTTCTGACACCCCAACTCATCCTCCTGTTGGCAGCTCTGGGCCTGCTCTGTGTCTCTATTGTGGATGGGAACAAGCACCCAGTCAAAGGGGTGGCAGGGCATAGTATTCTGTCTTCCAGGACAGCCACGGCTCTGCTAGGAACAGGACATGGTTTGCTGGCTCTCCTTTGAGGAAACTGCAGAGACACATGGCAGGTGCAAAGAGGGCTCTTCTGGGGCATTTTGCACAGTCCCCTTGCCATTGCTGGGGGGCGGGGGGATGCAATATTTTATGGTCACTTCTTGAAGTGCCACCCATCAAGGAAGTCGTGCTTCTGGGATGTGCTGAGGCCTTACCTGCCAGCATGCTGACACCACCCACTTTCCATGATGCACCAGAGATTGGCCATACCCTAAGCCTCAGTGGAGGCATATGTGACTGGGCAGAAAGCCCAGCTGAGCTTTCTGTAGAGCAACACAGAACTGTGTCCCCAGGTCAGCCAGCTGCAGCAGCTTGTGAGAAATGTGCTGTCCCAAACTACATGTGTGATGCCCCCCAGCTAGGGGTCAGCAGTGAGCACTTCCAAACCACCAGGACCAGCAACCCTGGTCAGCGCTCTGGGCACTGCAGTGAGAGATTCCATGCAGGTGGAGGGGCTTCTCCAGGTCCTTAGCTGCTCTTAGCTCAACAGCTGCAGACAGATTCCTCCTCCAGTTACTCTCAGGCCGTGGGAGCTGAAAGGCCCATTAATCACCCTGGAGAGCCCCGAGCAGCTATAAAACGTGCACCACGTACTCAGTGCATGCTCCTTGGCAAAGAAGGCGCTGAAAATTAAACCTTGCCAAGGTGCTTTCCTGTTGCCCCATTTATCAGTCTGGCACACTGGTGTAATGTGCCCAGCCACTGGCTCTCCCATACACCTTGTCACTGCACGCACACTTCCGTTTTACACATACAACCACACACTCACCTTATTGCCATGCAGGCAGCCATTTCTTCCATGCTGAACACAGCTTTTGCAGGTGCAAACACTTTGCACAGCCTTCACACTTTGCACACCTTGTTCCCAATTATGCAAACTGCTCTTTCAGCAGTCACTAACAACACAGACAAGCCAGAGTTCCTCCCACAGGTGCCTGGGGGGGGTGCTTTCCTCCCTGGTGTGCAGTAGATGAGGCAGATCTGCACCTCATTGGTGGTGGCATCACTTGCCTGGCTCACTGCACCTGGGTCAGGCAGCTTCATCCTGGTCAGTAGGCAGATGCCAGCAGGTCACTTTCTAACCCAGCTGCTGTCAAGAGCCACCCAGCCCAGCCTGTTTCTCTTGTGCCCTGCAGGCTGCTGTTGTCCCACAACTGCTGTCATGCCCACAGATTTCCCGGGAGCTGGAACACTTGGGCACTGCATCTGGGAGTGCTCCAGGCCCTCATCTGGCCCTGCTGCTACAGCCTCTGGGCCCTCAGGCGCTGTAATATGCTTCTTGCACAACCCCGCTAGGCAGGCACGGCTTGTACGGGTGGGAAACTGAGACCCAGATGGGCTCTGTGACTTGCCCAGGTCACACAAGAAGCCTGTAGTAGAGTAGGGACTCAAGGCCAGATATGCCAGATCCCAGGCTAACACCCTAAGCACTGGGTCAGCCAAGTAAGTCAGCACGTCTGTCACCCCATCTAAGTTTGATCATCAGTCTTTGCACATCTCCAGCCGCCTAGCTCCTCCCGCCCTCTCAAGTGCTGAATTGAAAGGCCTGACGTCTGATCTCGCTCCATTGCAGATTGTGTGAAGCATGTGGCCCCTCACCTGTGGTGGGACAGGAGCCAGGTACGGAGGCTCAAGGCCAGGGGTTGGAAGCGGCCTCACCCTGGAGAGTGAGTGACCAGAGACCCTGCTCCCTGGCTCCTGAACTCTAGCATCTGAAGTCGGAAAGCTGCACTCCTGTCATCTTCTTACTGCTACGGGCCAGAAACTGGAGCATATGATGAGATACTTGGACAGAAAGCGATCAACTTCCCCTGCTATGGCCTTATCTGTGCAGCTCTCCCTTCACCACCGCTGAGACACGACTGAGGGTTGGTGATTCCTCGGGGGGTTTTGCTTGGTCTAGTGAACATGTCTTCCTCGCTGAACTGCCTGGTACCCTGGTGTCCACAGGGGATTTTGTGTGTGCAAGGGCCTGCTTCAGGGGAGTCTGAGACCTAGTGTGTGACACAGGTTCTGTCTGGGCACCCTGGCAGGGTTGGGGTTCAGTGAGTGTTGTCTGCGGGCACAGGCATTCAGATAGGGAGCAGAGGATGAGACAGTAACTGAAGGGAGAAGGCTGATGGACGGTGGCCCCCTCTGAAGCCCCTAGCCAGCTTCCTGAGTGGCTCAAATGGCTCTGGAGCATCTTCTTGAGGAAGCCACCTAGCTGGGGAGAGAAATACACGTCCCTGAGCTGAGCTGGGGTCCAGCTGTGGCCAGCTCCCATCCTACCTTGGGCATGCTGCTCCAAATGCCTCCTATCACTGGCCAAGATGAACCCCCATGACTTGTCTGGCTTGCCCCACGAAACCTTTCCGATGGCAGCAACCTTTTACTGTAACCTACCAGCTCCCTGCCAAGGCCACGGCTGGCTCTGCTCAGACACTCAGTGTGCCCACACAGGAGCACGCCCAGCCTGAAAGGAGGAGCCCCACAATCTAGAGGCTGCCAGCTTGCCAGGGAAACTGGCAGCTCCAGCCCATGAACATGTGTACCAAGGGGCCTTGTGCCCTGTCACTCTTACTGTGCTCCACCATGGGCACAGTAGAGAAAAGCAGCCATATGCCAGGGTGTGCTAGTCCAAAACCCTATAACAAGCCATGATTCAGCCCCTACCCCAGCAAACCCCTGACCCAGCCGGCTGCCAGCCGTCCTCTCAGTCTCAGTGAATCCAGAAGATCAAGCTGCCCCAACAACCAGCAAAAATGCCTTCCAGAAACAGGAATGGAAAGGCAGAGAAAATAAAGGCAAGGGAGAGCATTTTGCACCAGGAGGCCTTTTATGACTTAAGCTCCCATGGCCAGCACATACAGATATTTAGGCTCATGCCAGTAATATCAGGCTTAGAACAACTGAGTCAGGCTGGCATTTATTTCTTGGGCAGAAGGAAAATGTGAGTCATTGCTGGGCTTCTGCTGGCTGCAGAAAGAAAAAGAGAGGCAGGCTCTTCTGGGTGGCTGGCCAACTGGCTTGAGAGCAGGGCCCGTCAGACTGCACTTCTCATTGGGCCCCTGAAGGGGGGAGACATCCAGCCAGCCAGGGTAGTGGGGGTCTGGGGAGGGGAAGATCTAGCTGCTGGGGCAGTTACTCACCTGTGTCATTAGTCATATTATTTATTCAAGCTGGTGGGGAAGGAGAGGCAATCCCACAAAACATTTTGACTTGTCATCAAAACAAAATTTTTGGCTGAAAAACTTACTTTGAAACTTGAAAAGTATGGGAATTTCCTGATCTTAGC
The DNA here is from genome assembly GCA_007922195.1 of Podocnemis expansa. NCBI lineage: Eukaryota > Metazoa > Chordata > Testudines > Podocnemididae > Podocnemis > Podocnemis expansa. Next base: position 43,118,018 of record ML681991.1, read on the forward strand.
ATGTGCAGAAGATACTAAGTAACAGAGCCTGCCAGACCATACTTTTTCACACTACCCCGGCAGCAGGGGGTCCAGGAAAAGACCTGGACAAGCACTCAAGCTGCCGAGGCTGAACTCCAGGTGTTATTTGGACGCTGGACCCTGGCTCTGTCTCAGCTAACCGGGGAGTTTCTGCAAGGTGCAAAGGAACACTGGGAGTCCCACAGGGCGCTGCACCTTCTGTTATGTAAACCCAGCCGCTATGAAGTTGGGAGCCAGTATTATGCAACAGGAACAAAGCCCTGCAGCTGCTTTTCATAAAGTGCGCTTGGTCTGGCAAGCTTTCCTCCGCCCTGTGTTGCCTGGGGCCATCGCTATGCCCTCCCCTTGGCCAGGGCCCACTTCCTAGGTTGTACAGCCGTCCATGGGAGGTGTGATAGAGCTGCTCTTGGGAGGTACGAGAAGGGCAGTGGCTGTTCCTCACACTGACCCACAGTTCCCAGGAGGCTGACCCCAATTAAGCAGGCGCATCAGCTGCCAGTGGAGTGGTGAGCAGGGAATGAGCTTCCTCAGAAGAGGGTTAAGTGGACTGGTCTAGGGGTGGGAGGTGCAGAGATGGTGGCCCTAGCTCTGAGCTGGGAGCAGAGTGGTGGCGGGTGCTGTAGGAGCAGGCCAGGGCATGAAGAGACCAAGCTGGGAGAATGGCTGGAGTGTACTGATGGAGGGGTAATGGAGAAGGGCTGAGGAGGGCAGCCTGAGGCCCGGAGGCACGGCAGTGATGGGCTGGCACTGAGCCATGGAACCAGAGCGTGACCGGCCGAACCACCACCCTGGAGCTGTGCTTGGAGCAACTGGGATCCTCGTCGCAGCGCTAGGCTCTGCTCGGGCAGGCAGGAGCAGGTGCCAGCCCAGATTACTTCGCAGCACGAGGGTCAGGGTAATGTTGCCCCGAGGCGTGTCATGGGCTGCCCCCTGAGCCCAGGGGGGTGCTGTCTGTGGGGCATCACCCCCAGTGGGAGCTGTCTGGTTGGGTGGCCATGAGATGAGCATTGTCAGGGCCACCCTCACCCCCCCACCCCCCGTGCAATGGGCAGGTCGTCTTGGCCTGCCTTGGAATGGGTCGCTCTGCAGAGGGGCAGAGAGAAGGGAAGGAGCCAGCGCTGATGCTGGTCGAGCTCTGGAGGTTATGTCTATGTGGAAGCGGTGTGGTGAGGAACTCAGTGAGCCAGCGCTCCCTTGCTATAGGTTTGGGTAGCCAATGCCACAAGTTGTGTGAGCCAGGCTGCAGGCTGGGATGGAGGGGCATCAGCAGAGCTGTGTGGGGTGGACTAGCATGGGTTTCATAGCTCAGGATCAAGGGAGGTGTATGAATGAGGCCTGGCTGGCTCGAGCGTGCCCAGTGCTGACTTGGAGCAGCACCGTTTCAATCCCTTATGTCACCGACCTTCTGACACCCAAGCAGGGCGTGTGTCATAAACAGCTGGTCAGGGCGCCTGGATAGATGCCAGTTGATTGGCAGCACCTGAACCCCCACGGCAAGCCAGGACCCCCATGCCCAGCCCCAGCAAGCATGTCCTGGGAAGTGCACTGACTTGTGTGAAACAGAGAACATCCGAAAGGGCAGATGCTGTAGGTGGCTCCTCCGGAGGATTAGGGAGGCCCAAAATATCTGTTGGGGGCGTTGGCACCTGTTCCTGCTCCAGGCCAGCTGCTCCTGGAGCCATCTGCAGTGACTTGCTTTGAACCAGGGTAGCCAAGAACCCTGAGGATGGGTCCCTCTAGAACAGGCCTTGGTAAATCCTTGATCCTAATCCACTCTTCTCTGGGGGCAGCTCTTCTGTGGCTGCTGTGGGCACCTTTGTGAGACTGGGTCTGTCCTGTTGCAGGGTGTGATGGGTTACCTGCCTGACTGGGGGTGAGAAGCCAGGAACCTGCCTGACTGCCCCTGGAGAGTAGACTAGGACAGCCTGGCTATAGGAAAGGTTCAGAGCAGCATTTCTCAAATGCAGCCAGCCTGGGGTGTTTCAGGTGGTCACAGGCCTCCTGGGCTGTGATTGGAGCTACGGGAGAGCATTGGCCCTTTATCCCCATCCTGTTACCCCTTGCCTTGCACCATCCTGGAGACAGGTGGGGCACAGAGTGCTGAAGCAGCAAGGGGAGTTCCAGTTCAGTCCTAGGGTGGACTGGACGGGTGGCGAGCATCAACGGCAGGCCTTAGGAAGCCTGGCTGCAGGGCAGTGTTCCAGCCACAGGGCATCTGGCTCCACCCCTTGCTGCTCAGCGGTAGTGCTATGCTGGCTCCCAGCCCTGGGGTCTGGACTCTGGGGCTCCGACCTCAGGCCATGCAGACCAGCCCCAAGCTCCAGCTCTCAATCCTGGTGGCATCTGCTGGCCCTGAGTGCTGACCCCCAGCCCTGGCCACTGATTCCAGGCACCTGCCTGGGTGCCAATGCCCAGCCCCTGACCGCTGACCCCTGGCTACAGATGCTGGCCCCAGTGCAGGTGCCGATCCCCGACCCTGGCCGCTGGACATGGGCGTGGAGTTTGGCTGTGCAGCGGCAGCAGGCACTGATCCCAGGTTCTGGACGTGGTGGCTGTCCCTGGCTCTGAGCTCTGGCCGCAAAGCAGAAGGTGCTGATCCTAGACACTGACCCACCCCCCATTGCTGAACACAGGGCTCATCCCCTTTGCCCCTGGACCTCACTCCCTTGCCCCACATCCTGCATCCATCCCCTCCTTACTCCTCGACCCTACAGCCTCCCCCCATCCCATAACCAAGGCTTAATTTGTCCTGGGGCTTTCTGAGAAAGGGATGTTAACAAACATGTATCATGTTTCACAGTAGGCTTACTAGCTGGATGGGAGGCTGTGAAAAGTGCTAGCTGCATATTTGTTAATATCCCTTTCCTCATTAAGTCCCAGGACAGGCTTTTCCAACCTGTAGCCCAGGGGCTGGACTCCCGCCCGCCAAGGGGTTGCATCTGGCCTGCAGAGTGTGCTGCAAGAGCCTGGGAGCTGGGGCTGGCCAGGGCCCTTGCCAATTTCCCACCCTGTGCATAGCACAGCTACAGCCCCCTCCCCTCCTCTGCCTTGCTCCCCATGCTCTGCCTTGCCCCCAACACAGGCTCCCCTTCCCCCTTGTCCTCCGTACTCAGTGCAAGCAAAAGCAATGCCAAATATCACACTAATCATTTTATTAAAGTTTATTAATAAGATCATTTTGTGTGTCTTATCTATCAGAATTTTTCTCACCAGCCCCCTGACCCAGAAAAGAATTGCAATGTGGCTCCTTACCCACAAAGGCTGGACACCCCTGTCCCAGGACAAAGCAAGCCCAAGAAAAAAGACAATGGAACATCATTTTTATTATTGTATTATCGTAAATCTTGTATTATTATTTACATTTAAAAGCTCAATGAATACATTACAAGTTGGCTGTGTCTATGTGCAGATTTATTTGTGTTTCCTAAAATTAATTGGGTATTTTAGGAAGGAGTGTCAGCAAGAATTGGTGGCTGCATTCTGAGGCCACCAAAAAATTTGTAGAGAGAACTGCTTTAGACACAGTCCATGCTGGTGTTTCAAGCTTGACTCTACTAAGTTCTCTACAGTCTACATGGTTATTCAGATTGCCATGAAGTTCATTGGGCTACACAAGGTCCTGTTTGTGATTCAGATTTGGGGCCATTTGACCAAGGGGTTCCTGAAATAAAGTCATCCCTCACCCCATTTCTGAAAGTTGTTCAATTTTGGCAACCATTTTGTGGTCACAGATGGGGATGAAAGTAGCGCTTGGATGAGTGCCCCAGGCATCCAGTGCTCAATGGGTACCCCAGCCAAATGGATAGCCAAAATCAAAATAAAAAGTTATTTGAACAATTTTTTGCTGGCTCCTTCTAGCATGCCACAAACTTTCCATTGCTAAAGCAGGCACTAGATAGATTAAAGCAAGCATGTATGGCCGGAAGCATCAACTTGGTTTGTTAGCCTCCTGGATTTCCAGCTGGCTGGACACCTCAAAGAGATACACACTAGACTTTTGAAGTTGCCATACAGCCATACACAGGAGGTGGAAGGCGATTGCTAAAACCTGTCTCTGGGAGATGGGAAAGGGAGGGGAGGGGTGTTGGGGGAGAGGGAGAGTGAGGGGAATGGTATGAGAGGGGCTGCACTGTAGGGGGGGGAGAAATGAGGATGCATGGGAGGGGCTGAGGGGCTCAGATGAGGGACACAGATGTAAGTGGTAGGGGGCTAGGAAAGAAAAGGGGCAGGGGCCCATCAGCCCCACATTCTCCCTGTGTGTGTGCCAGGATTGGGAGTGTCCAAGCCTCACCCCCTACCTTTCATTAGCCCTGGGACATGGGGACTGTTGGTCACCTACATAGCAGCTGCACAATGAGGTGAGGATACAAGGGCCTTAATGACCACTAGCTCCTACCAACAATACAGCCCTATTTAAATAACTCAGAAATGAAATGGCAAAAGTCTCCGTGAGGGCGGAGTTCAGGCCACCAAGTGATACCTTGCATCCTTCCGGAGCACCAGGCTCCACAAAACTCTGACTTCTGCAAGCCAAGAGATACAGAGTTAAGGGAAACACCCACACAACCTTAACTCCAACCTTAACCTTAACCTTAACCTTAACCTTAACCTTAACCTCTTTGAGCATGGCCCCAACACACTCAAAACACGCACACACACATTCCCATTCTGCCTTGTCATGGTGACGAGCAGGCACTGTTTGCACCTACCCTGTGCTCACACAGCACCTGTTTCCTCCCTAGAACACTATACTTGTCACATTTCACAGCCATGCCTACAGTCCCCTTCCCACAGGATACCCCCAACCCTGGCCTTTCCCTGCCCAGCAGTAAATCTAGCCCGCTCCCACATCCCTCCTCATGGCTAATCCCCATGGCAAGACCACCCCAGGGCATGGCTCCTAACACAACCCACAGCATCCTGTACTAGGATGCTGCAAACTGGAACCTCACTGCCCACATACCGCTCTTCCCCTTCATCATGCACATGGGGGGGATTCAGCCCCAGATCTCCTCCCAGCTCTCCCAGATCCCCATTTTATTCTTCCCCCATTCTATATGGCTACATCTGACCCAGAGAATGCAGCTGGAGACATCCCAGTGGCTAGCACCAGCTCCAGGAACGTCTTCACAGCAGGTGCGCATTGACTTCAGCTTTATTTCTTGGCTGTCAATGGCTCGCGTTCTGCTGGGCACAATGTGCTGGAAGGGCATGAGCCATCACCCAGCAGCAATAATGCCATGGATTTTGCCATTTGCCAAAGGACAACTGGAGAGGAGCAGAACAACTACACTGCAGAGGGGAAGCCTGACGCAGAAGAGGATGAGCAGTGAAAAGCCTCTGTAGTCCTTCTCTTGGCATCTGAGAGCAGGGGAAATGTGCAAGAGATACTTGGGCAAACCCGAGGGGGCAGAGGCTTGTTGACATTTCATTTCAAGTGGGATTTGCTGAGGGTGCCAGGCAGGTGCCTTTGTGGCTGCTGACTGGAGAGAAGGTCGTGGGGCCAGGGAAGGCTGCAGGTGCCAAGGGTGGCTGAAGTCAAGGCCTGCTGATGGTCTGGATGGAGGTAAGAAGGTTCCCAGTGAGGGTTTTTGAGCAGAAAGACCCTGCCTGCTCACAGCAGGGTGCCTGGGACCTGGGCTGCTGGTGGGACCTGTCTCTGCTCTTTGCAGAATGTGAGCCCTTCCAAGCAGTCCCTGCTCCAGAGGGATGTGGTAGCCCTCCAGTCTATCCTCACCTGGAGGGGCAGTGACTGGATGCATCAAGTACCTGCCAGCACGATGTGCAGGGCTCTTGGATTGTACCATGGCCTGTGCTGTGGCAGCGTTCCCTTGACGCCGGGCAGGCTCAGCACAGGCAGTGGGTGTGGGATGGGGAGTCTGCTGGAGTGGATACACACCCAGCCCTGCTCCATCCACTTCCTCCTACTGCCCATAAGTATTTCTTCATCCCACAAGAAGAGAGCTGGGAGCTGTTGACATGGGATGGCTTTTGCTCTAGAGGGCTTGGCCCAGCCACAGCAGTGCCCACCAGCAGACCAGATGGCCATCCTGCCTGGGGAGGATTTCCCCTATGTCCTGGCCTTGAGGTTTAATCCTGAATGGGGCTGTGTGGGGAGGGGCTGTCAGTCCCCTCCTCACCCTCTTCCTGGCCCTCAGGATCCCCTGTGAGGCCGCGACCCGGAGCAGGAATCTCCCCTGGCAATGGTGATGGGAATTTCCAGTCCACTGGCCACTCCAGCCATTTCTGGCTTTCCAGCGGTGTGCAGCAGGAGTGGGGGAAGGGAAGCCAGCCTGCCCATATGATTCCTCCCTCCCCACACACTCCCACGCTGAAGCCTGGAACAGTTGGGGAAGCTCAGAAATAGCCATGCCGGAAATCCCCAACCAGAGGCAGGCAGCACAGAGAGATCAGAGCACTGCACTTTATCACAGCCTGGCCCAGGTCAGAGGAAACAGCTCCCACATATGCACACATCCAATTTGGGCTGCTATTCTGAGCACCGCATGTCTGCACCCGGGCTAGTCTGATCATCTGCAGTGCAGCCATTTGGTGAATGCTTTGTGCCATGCCAGCTCCCAGCTGACAACTCTGGAACACTTTTGTGCACCTGGGGTCTGTGTCCCACTGGCGAACAAGGGAGCTGTCCCATCAGGAGAGGCCCACAGCCCACCCATCCCACTGCCCTGCCCCCAGCAATGACAAACACCTCATGCCCAGAAAAGGCACATTAACCCTATCATATGTCATGGCAGCACTTCCCTCCTGACCAGAACTGGGGATTTGCTTGTGCCTTGACAGATGAGGACTGGCAACTTGGGCAGCATCAAGCCAGCGAGCATCAGTGCAGATGTTAGGCCAGGGGCAACCCAAAAGATAAGAAGAGGCATTTTTAAAAATTCATTCAGTAACCAAATGTGTTGAGAGCCGCAATGGGTCTAGCCTCCTGGTTGGGGGACCCGGGCAACAGTGCCTGCCACAGGGTCCCCAGTTGGGTGGGGGAGCCCAGAACCAGAAGTGGGCCCCCCCACAGAGTCCCCTAGTGGCTTGGGGTGAGCCCAGAACCTGGAGGGGGAAGCCTGGAGCAAGCAACACGCAGGGTCCTTTGGTGACCGGGGGGCTGAAAGCCTTGTGGGGGGAGCCTAGAGCAGGCCACCTGCAGGTTCCCCTGGTGGCAGGGGCAGAGTCCAGAGTCTCAAGGGGGCAGCCAAAGAGTCACATGTGGCTCCAAAGCCGCAGGTTGCAGGCATCCCTGTTAGGCTGAGGCAACATCCCCTAGATCTAGCTAGCACGGTATTTTACCCATGGGTAGGTTCAGTCCTTCCATTGCGAGGGCACCTGACCCATGGGAAGGGGTAGTTGTGCTGGGGCGTATGCCTGCATTCCAAACCTAGGTTCATTGCCAGCCTCATAGGCTCCGTGAGTGACCCTGGGCAAGTAATTGGGCCTCAGTTTCCCCATCTGTAGTGCTAGGGCACCGATTCGCCTCCTGTCACTGGGCTGGATGGATTGAATTCACTCGTGAATGAATGCTGGGAGGTTGTTGAAATGGGGCCCATACAAATGTCACACAGAGTCTGCATGGGTGAATAACCTTATTGCCCTTTTCTGCCCACCCTTTCTAGGGCAAGACTCATTCAGGATCTCTTTCCTCTCTCTGGAGGGAGGCCTGTGGGCATGTTTACCTACATGGACTGAGGTGCCAGAGTGCGTGGCCATTCTGGAGCCCGCTGCCTGCCTGTGAAGCTGTGAGTGCTGCGTCTGACATGCTCAAGGCACCAGCAAGGCTGGGGATGCCACATGACTGTGTGGCAGTGGGAAGGATGGGCACTAGCTGGGGGCCCCTGGGGATGGGGCTGAATTCAGTGCCCATCCTCATTCAGCCCAGACTGTGGTTCCCAGGGCGGTGAGGCGGCGCATGGAGCAATGCAGCCAGTTTCAACACTCTTTCCACTGCCAGTCATTTATTTCAACAGCCAGGCTAGGCTGCCGGGAGCTGCACAAAGAGTTGGTGTTACACACAGGAGCCAGGAAAGCACCCTTGAAAGCATGTCAGCAAGATTGACCAAGGGTGATGGAGCAATTTCTGAGCAAAGACACCTGCCTTGAGTATAAGTATGAAGTTTCAGAGGCCCTCATAGAATAGAGCAGGGGCCCCAGGAAAGGGGCAGGGCTCCAGGCCCAGACCTTTGGTTGGGGGGGTGCCCCGTTAGCCAATGGGACCAGCAAGCCCAATTCATAGGGGGGGAATGTCCCCATCTGGCTGAGTGGGTGAGAACTTACTGGGGCCTTCTCCAGCTGGGCCCTTGGGGAGTGATCACAGCCCCACAGCCAAGAGGCACCACAGTCACCCAGTGAGTCCTCTGCTGAGTACAGGGGCTGCCAGGTGGGTGAGCTCACTGAAGGCACTCAGGGAGCATGTTTCCCTCCTGCCACCTCTCCACCCGCAACCAGACATACAAAGAGAGACAGCCTCTGCCCCCAAAGAGTCTGAACTGTGCCCCATTGATGCACGCTACTACACAGCTGGCCATTCTCCCAAAGGCCACATGTTCATGTGATTCTCATAGATCTTCTGAGTTTAGTGGTATATTATGTGCACTGTGCCAGTGGCAGGCTTGGACCAGCCCTGCTGTGCTCGGTGCTGTACAAAGAGCTGGCCCAGTGGGCACATTCTGGATTTTGGGCTTCTGGTTTTGTGATTTGCACTTACTTCATTTTTCCTCCAGCTGTTCGCCCCCCTCCCCCACCTCACCAGAGCTGGCACAGGAGCTGTTGTTCTTCTGTGCTGCTCTCCTTCTCAGTTGCAGTTTTCCACATTCAGGAAATTTATAATTTTTCACTCTCAGCCTCTTAGAAAGGGCTCCTTGTTCCCCACCTGCCAGCCACCCTGCTCCACTGGGCTGAGCTCATTTCCTTTGGCACATTACAGCATGGGTTTAAGACAACAAAGGACTGCCGCGGAGCAGTGTCCTCTGGCCCATGCCAGGGCCTAAAGGGAAGTGCTTATTGCGCTACTGGACTGTGCTGCCCCCTCCAGTCCAGGCAGATTGGGGAGTGCAGGATGGGTGCTGGATTGAAAATGGACTCAGAAGTTTCCCACAGGCAAACAAAAAAGCTGTTTTTCATGGGAGCCTGAAAGTCCCAGAGGGTCTGGGTCTAGCCCTTCCCCACCAGCAAGGTTGCCTTAGAAGGGGCAAACTGTACTCTAGCACCTACTCTGGCTGCCTTGGGAGTTGCACCGTCCGCTGTGCAAGGGGATCATGAGACCACCATAATTATCCAGCTAGAATCTATCTGGGTGGCTCTTGGCCAGCAAGGAGGCCACGTCCCTCTGGGATCTGACATTGTGCCAGTGATGATGGGGCATAATCTAACTCTTGTCCCCACCTGGTGGGAAGCTGGTGGAGATGGAGCCAAGAGAGAGTCAAGACACAGCCAGGCCTCTGGAGCTCAGAGCGCATGAGGAAAGGGGCAGCATAAGAGGAAAGCCAGCAATGGGGTTCTCTGTACACTACAAAGGACCTGGATCAGGCCTTAAGGCTGCTGAGGGCTCCAGCCTCTTCCAGCCAAACCCAAAGGTCTTGTCCTTTGCTCTCCTCCAGTCCCCTATCCTGGGCTCTCCCTGGTTCTCCTCAGTTGGTGACTGCATCTTCCAGAAGTCCCTTCCTGCCAGCCACACGCTTCCCCCTGAAGATGCATCCTCTACCCTTCTCCTGCTGGACTCTGTTCCCAGGGTCTTCAGCTGCTCCAGTGGTTACACACATGTGCATATGCACACATGCAAGTTGTATGTACACACAGGCACATACACACATCTTGTGCTATGGTCTCCATGCTGAGAGCTAGGCAGTTGTGGACTAGTGATGGTAAGTCTCTGTGGGCCTCGCTGCAGAGGGAGAATTCTGTACCCTGCAGATATTCTGGGGTTTGCCCCTCTTCCTGTCTTCTTTCAGCATCTCTAGCACATGCAATGCTGGTTCCCATGGCGGCCAAAACTGAGGGAAAACCAACAGGAGTCCTATGGCACCTTAAAGACTTAACAAATTTCTCTGGGCATAAGCTTTCGTAGGCTGCAACCCACTTTGTCAGCTGCAGCCCATGAAAGCTTATGCCAGAAGAAATTTGTTAGTCTTTAAGATGCCACAGGACTCTAGCTGGTTTTGCTGTACACAGACTAACATGGCTACCCCTCTAGAATGGAGGGACCACAATCCAAGTACACCTGAGGCTGGATCAGCTGTAGGACACCATCTTTATTTTTCTGGTGCCCAGAGCCATTTTAGGAATAGTCGCCTAGACAATAACTCAGATTACTTCAGAACAGCCCCCCCCAGCCCCCCCCTCCCAGTTGCCCCCCCTCGCTCGTTGTCAAAGGGGGGAATAAAAATAAAGACTGCAGGAGTCAGATCTCCCTGCTGTGTACAGGGAAACAAAAGTTGCCATGGCAATTGCTGTGAGGTTTCCATTTCCTACCCTAAAGGGTAAGATTATGAATCGGCGCGTGTCCCAAGATACACAGGGGGTGGGGAGAGGTTGCTGGAGAACGGTTACTACAGGCAACAGGAGATGCAAAGACTCTCTAAATAGTGACTCAGCACTCTTGTGGTTCCCAGGACCCGCCCAGCCCTGACGGAGGGTGACTTCCCCCAGGGGGCCAGGCCTGCATCACAGACCCCCTCCTGCAGGGCACTGGTTGCATTTGCTCATTTCCAAAGAACAGACCCCTCTCTGAAAGAGCCATGCAGACACTGGGCATGCCAGGGCTGCTGCAGCCACACTATCTCTTCAGGTGATTTGGCTCTCTTGCCCCCCACTTAAAAAACCAGAAACAAAACAAAATAAAACAACCCAGAAGAAAATGGAAGGCCAAAAAGGAGCCGTCCCAGTAGCGCTATGCAACAGCCAGGCAGCAGGTTTTGGAAAAGAGCCAGGAAGGGTCCCCCTGCAGCAGTCACTTGGTCACGCTGTGCATCAGGCAACATCCTCCAATGCACAGCGTGGCCAAGTGACTGCTGAAGTCAATGTTCACCCAACCATTCCTGCAGGGAAGACTGTTGGCAGGGCCCATTGTTAAATGGTTGCCATAAAGCTGAAGGGGGACTGTGCAGTTTGGCTGAGTGGCTGCTCCCTTAGGAACCCAGACTTGTGACATTTCTTGCTTTTCATTCCCATAAAATTGTATCGCCAGTGGCTACCATGCAACCAATAGTTCCCTTGTGCAATGTGAAAAGCAACTGGACACCACTGATCCCTTCCTTCGTGGCTGGATCCCTCAATGGGTGTTCACTCATGTCACGTTCAACACCTCCTGGCCATTCTGATTTCTGGAGGAAAGACCCCCCCCCCCCACAAGCACTCTCAGTGACCTCCCAGGACCACAGGCCAGTCTGGGTCCTGCCTGCCTTGAGACTAAATCTGGGACAAGGGTGTAACCTCACATCAGTTGTGTCTAAACTCCCTGAGCCATGTAGTAGAGTGAGGAGGGGGTGATACTGCTGAGGTTGGCGCTGTTGCACAGCACAATATGTAATAGGATCAGGTGTTCCCACTACACCCTGATAACTGTTGAGTTGTGGCCTGAAGTTGTGGGGCTGAAATCCCAGGGCTGTCCTGGGAAAAAAACCTGGTTCAGTTATTTGCAGCAGCTGGATGCTACTCTGCGCATTAAGGCGCAGGAATGATCCCCAACAGATTACAGCCTATTTGGGTGAGCACACACCAGCCCACCAGCTATGCGGGAGCTGTTGGCCCCACCTGTGCAGGGTGTGGTGACATGGTTGATCCCTCATCAGTACCAAATCCACGTGAGGCGGCCAGCAGACACAGACAGCGCGTCACCTGCCCCATGCTCAACACAGTTCTGGCTACAGCCCACCTCCTCTGCCCCCAAAACTCAGGTCTTCCTTCTGCCACAAGAGTTAAAGCAGATCCCAGCTCAGGGCAGCAGCACCAGGTTCCTTCTCCTTCCTCTGGGCCAGCCCCATCGACATTTCACCCCACGCAAAGCCAGTGCAGGACCATCTAAGTCAGGTGGTACTGTTCCTGCTTCCTTAGTGGATGATAAAACATTTATTACAAGAGCATCAGTAGTACGGAATAACAGGTGGCAGAAGTTCTCATTTGCTGGCAGATTCCTGGGGCTTTGTGCCTTCTCTGACACCCCAGGGCTGTATGGTGAGACGTGAGATCCTTGGGCCCGAAGGGCAGCCTGGCCTCAGACTTGCTGTGAACAAAGCCCAATGCACTGCCTGTGTGTGAATCACGAATTAAAAGGGACATGACTGGGAAGGGTGGGGGGGTGCGTGGATTGTCCCTGTGCCAGTCTGGGCAGCAGCATCACTGTGATGAAGGAAAGCAGCCCTGGTTAGGGTTAAGGCTGTGACCTCATGGGAAGAAACTGAAGCAAGTAGTTCACCATCTTACTCATGAGGTACAAATACTTGCATTTGGAAATTCTTGAAAAGTCTCCTCTGGGCAGAGAAAGGATGGTCCAGTGCTTAAGGCACTAGGCAGGGACCCAGTCTTGATTCCATGCTCTGCCACAGACTTCCTGTGTGACACCAAGCAAGTCCACCAGGCCTCAGTTTCCCATCCAAGCAGTGAGCTAACAGCACCATCTCGAGATACAGCTAGTGAGGAACAGAAAAGTCAGTGGCAACTAACAGTGGAGCCTTACATTAGATGCCAAAGGGTCCCTGCTTTATCACACTGATCCCAAACTGATGCTGCCTGTTTCACTTCACATACAAGTAGCTTCTGCCATGGGTCGTGCCATGGTCTGTTGTTGCTCTGCTACGTAGAGAGGAGGAGCACAGACACCATGTGAGGAGAGAGAAGCAAGGGCATAACCACAGGTGGGTCCAGGAGGGCTGAGGCCCACCCATTTGCCTGAGGCCCATCCACCTTAGCCCCCAGCAACGGTGCAAACTTTGGTGCCATGGCCATGGAGCCATCCAGCAGCTGACTCCCAGGAGTGGGGCAGAGGCACCGCACCAACACCTCTGCTCTGCTCACAGCTGCGGGGCTCAGCTGTTGTAGCCACAAGCAGGGCAGAGGCAACAACACCAGCACCTCTGTTCAGCTCACAGCACAGCCATGGCCACCAGCTGCTGGCTGGCTCTGTGGCTCTGGAGTTCACACTGCTGCCTATTTAAGCACAAAGGCTATCTATCCCCTTCTACGTGGGCTCACCATGCACTTGCAGGGGCCAGGCCAGAAAACGGGCTGGCTACATCCCTGGGGAGAAGGCAGAAGCAAGGAAGGAAAACAGGATGGGTGGCTGCTATCCTGGGACTATGTTCCAGAAGACAGCTGGTGCTGTGAGGTTTGGCTGGAAAGACCCCACGGGAGGTAACCCATTCAGGCACCATTGAGCTGGGCTGGTGCAGACCCAGCCTCTGGTTCTCTGACCCACACCCAGATCCATGTGGCTTGTGATCTCTGCTGAATATGTTCTCTCCTCTGGGGCCTTTCCACTCAAAGGATGCTGACTGCTGTTTCAGCCCCACCCTCTGTGCTGCACACCCAGGCCATGACCAAGCCAAGCAGCAGGGGGAGATCACAGAAGGCTTCTCTTGTGCTCACCAGGTCAGGCGTTTCCGGCACTGATCAGCTGGAGCTGTGGAACATGTCCAAGACAGGACAGGAGAGCTTCTATTTATGGAGCATGTTTCATCTCTGTGAGCTCTTGCAGCCCGGAAAGCGAGAGGCTCCGGCCACCAGAACAGCACCACCCACATACTGCGTCATCACAGCTGACGGGCTCCACATCCCACTTTGCTCTCCCAGCCTTCTTCAGGCAGATCCAGGGTTCTCTACGGGCTGGTGCTGGGGACTCACCCTGGGGTAGCTGGCCAGTTCCCAAGCCACAAAGAGCCTAGCCTGCTGGTCAAATCTGAGCTCTGCCCAAATGGTGCATAAGCCATGATCTCCTCTAGCGGCCTCAAGGCAGAGACTCCAGTCCTGGTTGGGTCATGTGCTCAGTCACTAGCTAGGAGTCTGTGGTCCTTAGGCCAGCCTGCTCATTCTTTTCTTCACCATCAGTAACCCCCTTCCCCTCTCCTCCCCGCCCTGAACTGTCCTGCCCCACTGCTGCTGCCACCACCGCCACCGCCACCTGACACCCTGCACCCTTAGCTATTCACACCTGGCCACCCCAAGGTAGTACTCAGCCTATTCAAGGCAGAATGGCTTGAATAAGGATAATTAGCCTAATATGCTGCAGTGGGGAAGGACTAGGGCTGGAAGGACTGATTAAAGATTGAGCCCAGCTAGAAAGGAGGAGGTCCTGGAGAGGAGCAGGGCCACTATAAAGTAAAGAAGCTGGCAACAGAAAGGGGTTGTGGGGAAGTTGGCTGCTGTTGTCCGCTAGTGGCAGAGGGGTGTGCTTGGGGTAGTGAGGTCAGCAGCTTGTGGTGACTTTCTAGGAGTTTGGGCTGGTCCGCCCCCTCAACCGGAAGCTGAGAGTAAATAGAGAAACTGAGAACTGCCTAGAGAGGAGCACTGTAGGAAGGGCCCTGGGGAACAGAATGCATCATGAGCTAAATAGAAGACAACAGTGTAAAACTGCTGCAAAAATAGCAAATGCCATTCTGAGATGTATCAGCAGGAATGTTGTAAGTCAGACAAGAGAAGTAATTCGTGTGCTCTATTCCGTGTTGAGTAGGCCTCAGCTGGAGTATTGGGTCCTGATCTGGGTGCCAGATTGCAGGAAAGATGTAGACAAATTGGAGAAAGTCTAGAGAAGAGCAACAAAAATGATGAAAGGTCTAGAAAACACAACCTATGAGGGAAGACTGGGTTTAAATGATCACCATATTTGGGGTTGGGAGGGAATTGTCACTGTTATGTAGAAAGGAGGAGCACAAACACCATGTGCGGAGAGAAAAACAAGGGCCAGACAGGCCAGGGCCCATCCATTCAGCCCTGAGGCCTGCCCACTCAGCCCTGAGGCCCGCCTACCTTAGCCCCCAGTAGCAGTGCAAAGTTTGCTGTCCTGGCCACCAGGTCATCCAGCAGAGCACATTGGCAGGGGTTCTTGGGGTTTTTCGCCTTCTTCTGTAGCATAGAGAATGGCTCACTTGTGGATGGATTCTCTGTAACATAAAGTCTTTAAACCATGATTTGAGGCTATTAATAACTCAGTCATAAGTTAGAGGTTTATTATAGCAGTGGGTGGGTGAGGTTTTGTGGCCTGCACAGTGCAGGTGGTTGGACTAGATGATCATATCGGTCCTTCTGACCTTAGAGTCTATGAGTCTAACCTTTAAAAAACTGGGTTTGTTAAGTCTGGAGAAGAGACATCTGAAGGGATGATATGGTAGGAGTTGTCAAGTACATAAATGGTTGTTACAAGGAGAGAGGAAAAATTGTTGTTAACCTCTGAAGATAGAGTAATGGGTTTAAATCGCAGTATGGGAGATTTAGGATAGATGTCAAGAACAGCTCCTAGCTGTCAGAGTAGCTAAGTTCCAAAGGGATAGCCATGTTAGTCTAGTCCAGCAAAAAACCCAAGGAGTCATGTGGCACTTAAAGGCTAACAGATTTATTTTTCGCATGAGCTTTCATGGGAGCTTTTTGATCAAGACTATGGGTTCTTTTCCCATTACAAAAGGTAATTTGACTTCAAAATTCCCAGGGTTTGAACCTAACAACTGCCCTGATTTGCTGTTACTGTATGACCTGATCCTATGTTTTACACCCCCTTGCATTTATTTTCATTCCATTCTGTAAGTTCACCCATCTTCGAAGCATCTGACGAAGTGGGATCTTCTCCCATGAAAGTTCATGCAAAAAATAAATCTGTTAGGGTATGTCCACACAGGTGCCTTATTTCGAAACAACAGAGGTTGTTTCGAAATATGAAGCGGCATGTCCACATGATGCACCGTTATTTTGAAACCATTAAACCTCACATCTAATCGAAATAGCCGTTGTTTTGAAACGGTTGTTTCGAAACAACAGCATTCGGACACGTTGTTTCGAAACACCACCATTGTTTCGAAACAACTGTTTCGAAACAACATGTCCAAATGGCCTTGTTTTGAAATAACCATTTCAAAACAAGGGCTATTTTGAAAGCAGGCTTTCCCTTAATTTGAATTAACTTATTTCAAAATAAGGATTTTATTTCAAAATAACTCATTTCAAAATGGGTTATTTCGAAATGATGTATGTGTGGACATAGCCTAAGAGTAGCTAAGCCCTGGAACAAATTAGCCAGAGAGGTTGTGAATCTCCCTCAGTGGAGGTTTTTAAGAACAGGTGAAACAAACACCTGTCAGGGATGGTCTACTAGAATATTATTCAAGGTCCTTTCCACTTCTGCACTTCTATGATGCCGTGACTGATGCTGGGTACGCTGTTGGGGACTGGCCCCATGGGCAATGCCTACAGCCAGCAGGATGGGCTCAAGTGAGTCACAGGTACTGAGAACCTGCATCTCAGGAAAGTACCAGAGGAGCAGTAGCTGGCACTCTCACCACTGCTTGTACAGGCCAGCTTGTTTCACTTTGCCAAGACCCCTGACCCTGGGAGTACCAAGTGGGAAAGCATTTGGAGACAAGGAATAAAATTCTAGCGAAATCCCCCAGAATAAATGCAAATCTCTCTTCGTCCTGGCAGCCTAGTCCAATTATCCCAGGCCAGGGGTGTCCTCTCCATAGCCCACCCTTCCCCTACCCCACCACCATCCTCTTGCTCAGACCTGGCTGCTGCAATCTGCCCAAGGGCGCAGGCACTTCTGGGTGGCCTGTAACAAGTGCTTTCGTCTAGCTGTGACTCAGTTTCCCCTCTATGGGGATTGCAAGAGACTCCTGTGTGGGGGTGGGATGGGCCATCCAGTGCTGATTGGAGGCTTCTGGGGACACTCAGGATGTTAGGGGAAGGGAGAGTGGGTGATGAGCTGGACATTGCCAGCCAACTCCCAGCAGTTTGTGTGATTCATCCTGGCTTGGCCTGGCTTCTCCTGCAGTCATGGAGAGGCCTAACCCAGGCAGGGTCCCCATGGCCAGCAGCCATCCCTGAACCCTGCAGGGCTGGGTGATGCTTGTTTGGGAGCTAGGCACCCATTGCCCTGGTTACCAGCAGAGCCAAGTGACTCAGTGAGTGATTCCCCCAGCTGTGATGATGTCACGTTTTCCACAGGGGCAGCCCTAGCTCAGACCATGGCTCACACAGGCCTGCTGCTGCTGTGGGGCAATAGACCCCTGCTGACCCCTGCCTGCACATGCCCCTGACTGCCAGTCCCACTTTGCCACTGCTCAGGTCCCTGGCCCGTGGGGCACAATGGGGCATTAGTTGAGCAGCCCTGGTGTTCTCAGGCTAGGCAGCAGCAGCTTCCACACCAGTGTTGACCCTGGAGTTGTGCACTTGGGGGGCCTGGGGAAGTCTGACCCCCAGACCCCTCTGCCAGCAAGGGGCCAGGAGTATGTGTAGAACGGGTGTTGTGCAGAACAGGAGCTGGCAAGGCATACACCCACCCATGCTATAGGCAGGATTGCATTAAAAATGTCCCCAGGACAGACACAGCAGGCGAGTGATTTAATGAAGCAAGTACTCCCGTTAGGAACTCAGCTGAGTCCCTGAGACTCCGGTCATGGAGATGGCAATGCCAGTCAATCATGCTAAACTGGCTGGTGATGGGCACAATTGGTGAGAGCTTTCCTGCTGCCCGGGCAGCACCTGGGCCTGTCCCACCTGGGGAGACAGGAAGGAGCCAAGTGCAATTAACAGCTTTGCAATGTCAGCTCTGCGTCTGGAAAGAGGGCAGCAGGGAGTAAGCCGTGATCCCATGATCCCAGACTAACTGTCTGCCAAGACTCAGGACGTCCCTCTATTTCAGGTTCCTATCCAGGCAGGGGCTGCTCCGTCCCCACCTGTGTCCAAGAACAGCACCCCACAAACTCCTTATTCGTTCGTGTCATGGAATTCAGAGACTCTGCATGAAGGAAACTTAGTTTGATGAGATCCAAAGGGGTAGTAGCCGTGTTAGTCTAGTTCAGCAAAACAAATGAGTCCTGTGGCACTTTTACATACTAACAGATTTATAAATAAAATCTGTTAGTCTTTAAAAGTGCCACAGGACTCCTTGTTTGCTTGGTTTGATGTGATTTTTAAATGTCTTGATCTGCTGAGTACTAATGTCCTCTCAGACTGTAGGATGCTGCCTGTAAATGAAACTATAGAACAGCATTGTCAATGTGATGAGGACGCATTGCAAGGTGGGGAATGCCCACAAACAACCTTTCAGGCCCAGCAACGGAGTGGATAGCCACTGGCTCTCCCTCTCACTCAATTAAGACTAGATTCAACCAACAGGAATTGTTTATTGTGCTGACTTTGTGGTAGGATGTTCACAGTGGGGTTGCTTGACCAATGGGAGTCAGCCATGACGTCATGTTAAGTGCATGGACTGTCCTAGCACGCTGAAAAGACCTTGCATCTGGGCCAGCTAAGTCAGACTATCTTTGGACAGCTGGCAAAAGGAGTGAGATATGAAAGGATGAAATAAGGTAAAGAAGGACAGAGCCATAATGCGGTATTTTGCCACCTGGAGCGTGTTCTGATCAGAACATGCCCCTTCCCATTAGCGGCGCTTAGAGCCGGCACCGCAAAGCTGCCCCTTTAATAGAGCGTCTCCATTGAGCTGCTCCAGGCCGCCCAGGGCTTTGCCTGTTGGCCCTGCCATAGTTACAGCTCGGGAGAAGGATGGGTGGGGGGCAGGAGAGGCAAGCAAAATCTCCCATTCCAGATGGTGTTTAGGATTCAGCCACAGTTGGTGGGGCTGCTCCTGATATCTCAAGACTTAGCAGACTTAAGGCCTACGGCCTAGGTGCTGGGTGGGAAGGGGTTCAATCATGATAGAGAGACCTGCTCCAAAAGCCAATTATTCTTCCAAGTCTCTCAGACAATCTGAAGGGGCTGATGGATGGAACAGCTCATCCCCCTTTACGTTGTCCACCAAATGGGCCTAATTTCACCCCCATTTTAGTTCCTTGATTTCTGGTGCCACACTGCGTGTTTACCAGACATGGTCTTAGCACAGTCCTGGAGTTACAGCAGTCCGTCTGCCCGTCTTGCTTTGGCACGTTTCCCCTCCCCAGTGATCATTATTGCTTTTTATGATGCTCCATAAACTTTCAATCCCTTCCCACAACTAAGCACACAATGGGAGGAATCTATAAGTCCAGTTACCACACCAGAGAGCACCAGACAGTCTTAGTGACCATCCAGGGTCCGCTCTAAAGGCACTGGACCTAGTCCCTGCCCAGTCCTTTGCAGTGAGGCCGGAGATTGACAGGTGTCTTCATGTCCTGCACCTGGCACCCTGACATGCCCCAATATCCATTCACCTCCCAGAATTCTGCAGCTGGGCCTTTTCCCACCTGTCCTCCCTTGCACCCTGTCCATGGGAGGGATTGATGAGTGTGTGGCCCAGGTAGCCAGGTAGTCTGCATTGGTGGCATCCCCCCACATGCTAAACTGGGGCTGTGCCATTGGCATTCCCCTGCTGAACACTGGCTGCTTTTCCCCCAGCATCACAGCGTTAGCAAGTGACCTAAATCTACTCACCATGCGGGGCTGCCCGCCACAGGGTACCATGTAAACATGGCATTAGAAGGAGCAAAGTAGACTCTGGCAGGACTCATTACATAACCAATGTTGACAAAGCACTGTTCCCCTCTGGGAATCTCCTTTAGTGCCACGCTGATTAACAAACAAACCGAAGGAAACATCAGGCATGGCCTGCACCGGTGATTACCTCCTGCGCTAATGAGGCCAGGCTGGCATGCGCCAATCAATCACACCCGCTGGTCTCCACAGCAGCCAGATTCCAGGATCTGACACTGGGAACCCTGCCAGTCCTTAACTGAGAGCCTTTCGCAGCAGAATGGTCAGAGGGTCCAGCTCCAAGCCAATAGGGGGTGACCCCCAGCGATGGGAGTTGGGGGCCAGTGGGTGTTGGGGCCTCAGCATAGCTAAGCTGGGTGATTGTCCAGTGGATAAGAAGCTACTCTGAGACTCAGGAGATGTCACTTCTATCCCTCCTCTGCTGCCTGTCCCATGCCTCAGTTTCCCCCTGTGTGCTGCTGCTCATGCTTCCCTCCCACCCAGACATGGAAGGTTGAAATTGATTCATGCCTGGGAGGTGCCCAGGGACTGTGGGAATAAACAGAATGCATGTACACTCACATACACAGAGCTGTTCACCCCTCTACTCGGGTGCACAGTCATACTCCTATCCCCTACTCGGGCCCGTGTGCACACTGAAATACACACATGTGCCTACCCCCCCCCACTCAGACACACATATGCACACTCACACAGACAGTTATCCCCCTACTAGGATGCATGTGCACACTCACATACATGCTTAACCCCACCTTTGGGCACGGGCACACACACACACACACACACACGCCTCCTCCCACTCTGGCACACGTGCACAATCACACATACATGCCTACCCCCTACTTGGGCACATTGCACACTTGCACAGACACACACATTCTTACCCCCCACTCAGCTACACATGGGCACATTTGCCTACCCCTCTACTTGGGTACATATGCACCAACACACATACCCACATGAACACCCATGCATAGGCTGCTGCAGCATGCAGGACAGCCCCCTTGGCACCCATTTTCATGCTGTGGTCTTTCAGTGGCTGCTCTTGATGCAGGGCATTCATGTCACATGATGAACATGTCCCTACTGTGGGTGTGAAGCACAGCCTGGTCCGGCCTGGTGGCCCACGATGGCACTGCAGTGCCAGTTGGTGGGAGGGTGATGCCAGCATATCAGCGACAAGCCAGACCCCGCTGACATGGGCTGACAGGTGCTTCACCTGGTGCCCAGCACACCTGGCTCAGTTCCTGAGAGCCAAGGAAAGTGCCTCAGGATGCTGTCCTCTTTAAAGGGAGCCCATAGCCACTGATAAAAGCAGGAGGGCCCAGCAAGCACTGGGGGGGGGCAAAGAATTCCCACCAAGGGGGTGCGCTGGGTCCAAGAGCTGGGCCACACGTGAATATACAGATGTGGCCCTGCATATGGGGGAGGTAGTGTAGGGCTGTGCACAGAGATGTGGGTGCATCTGTGTGTGAAATTGGTGTTTGTCTGACTGTATGTGCGTGGCTGTGCAAGGCTACGTACGTCTGTGTGCATGAGACAATGTGTGTGTGGGGGGCAGGTAGGTAAGCTGGTGCACGCACATCTGGCGTGTGTGGGAGCTATATGAGTGTGTGTGAATACACATGGCAGTGTGTGGGGGTGAGTATGCACACACACATGGTGCTGTGTATGTGGGTAACTGTCCACATGTAGTGATGAATGTATGTGGGTGTGTGTAAACACACATGGTAAGGGGGGGGTGTACGCACATGCTGATGTGTGTGGGAAGGTATGTAGGTGTGTGCCCACACATGCGTGCATGAGAGTATGTGGTTGTGTGTACACGTGTGGCAAAGTATGTTTCACATTTTTATGTGAAGAACAGGGTTGCAAATGTGTACTCCTTGACCTTTGGCACTGCCCCATTTGTGGCCCAGTCCTCAGGCGTGTCTGGCAGCCAGTGGCAGAGCGGTGCATCAGAGCTTTCTGTCTTCCTGTGTGATGATCAGAGTTCACCCCTGAGCTGGGAACAGCCTCTGGAATGAGCCTGCACTGACTATTGTGTGGGACGCTAACCACAGAAATAATGGAGAAGTAAAGAATAACAAGTTGTTCTCAGTCGGATCAGTGCTAAATGGTTTGGGCAGAAATCCAGCCCTTCTGGCAAAGAGTGGGAATTGCCGTCCTGGCTGACTCACTAATTACATACCAGCTAAAAGGAAAACAACTGGGTCAGGGAGTTTGCACTGTGAATTGAGACGGGTACCAGGCACCATTTGCAAGCTTACCCTAGTGAGCCAGCCACCCGCCCAAGGCTCAGCTGGGGCAAGGGTGTACCTGGGCAACAGTGGAGGGCTCAGCCGTCATGGTCATTCAGGGGTCATTCCCCAGTTTCATGGAGTCAGGATCAAGGAATTCAGCTGGGGTCTTTGTAAAGAGAGACCATCTGGGGGCTCAGATGCTCTGCCAGCGCAAGGCAATGCAACCTGGGACTGGCTCCTGAGCGGAGCACATTTCAGCATTTGAATCAGTTCAATATTAGACTACAGTTTGTGGTGCATTGCCTCATAAGAGCTGTAATTTGGGGGCATCATGACTCCCATATACCCTAAAACAGAGGTTTTCAAAGTTAGGGTTGGGACCCAGGACTGGGTAGCAGACTTTCAGGAACTGGGTCTCAGCATTTCCTTGCTGCTGCCGCCAAAACTCTGGAATGCATTGCTCAAAGATGTAACTGTCGGGTCACAGGCATAAATTATTTTTTTCAACTGGGTCCCAAGAAAAAAAGTTTGAAAATCACTACCCTAGGGTGCAGCTACTGTGGCCACACAACATCTCCCATGATGCAAGTGCAGCCATGCGGCTCCCATGATGCACCATGTAACTTGGTCCTGATGGAATCTGTGTTGTATCATGGGAGATGTAGTTCTTCAGGGAGCCCAGCCCTGAGACGAGCCTGAGGGGGAGTACTAGAAGCTTTCCTGCAGAAAATTTTCAGTTTTCCAGAGACTGCATTTTCTATTAAAAAAGAATAACCCTGCAGCGTTGCCAGGAGCAGGGCAGAGGGTTTCTCAGGGGACATGAGCACATAAAAGGAGTCAGCCCAATGGCTGCTCATGTGGGGATCTTGACACGGCACATTTTCCCCAGCGTAACTAGTTGCAACATCATGGTCGTGTGCTACTTCCTGAGATCTGAGGCCTCTGATCACCCTGTTCCCCTTCAGATCTTTTCTTTTCTAATTGGATTTGGGGGACAGGTATTGGAGTCTAGCGCTCCCAGTGACAAAACAACCCGGGAGCGTGCGCATCCCTGCCTCTGTCCACCACAGGCCCCATGTACTGTGAAAAGGGGCAGAGTGCTGTGGGAGAGGCTGGCCTCCAGCTCTATCAGAGTGGACTCATGCCATGCTGTGGGCACCAGAGATGTAGCCACAAACAGGTGGCACTAGTGTAAATTGCTACTAGCCACTTCACCAACCCTAGTACTGTTCCACCAGCCCTTCCTCTACTGGTACAATGAGACCTTCCTCCCCCTGCACCTCTGGGCCCCTTCGCCACAGCACCACCACTCCTCTCCCCCTCCACCATAAGCCCTTCCCCTACTGTCACAATGCACCACCTGGCCTATCCAAGCTGTAGCAGGCTCCCTGGCCCTGTCTAAGAGCAGCTGGAGCCTGTGGTAAGCCAGCTCAGACAGGATGTGACAATGCGCTTAAGCAACAGGTGCAACAGTTGGGCCCTGACGGCACTGGAGAGAGCCGGTCACTTATCAGCTCTAGCATGACGCCCAACGTTTCCAGAGAAACCAAAATGATTTGCGTGCCCAGGGACTTTTGAATGGCTCCAGATGAACTCAATGGCACTGTTTCAGCAGCCCATGGTGGTTCTGCAAGTGGCAAACCCAGCTCCCCCACCAGACTTTAAGGGTGATCCCCTCAGGCCAGCATAGAGAACTGCAAGAAGCAAACATTGACCGGCCTGTCACCTGCCAGCTCATGTCCTAGGGGTTAAAACACTTACGTCATGTCTCTCTGACACAGTCAACGTTTTTCACTTTGATGCCGGATCAAGGTGTGGTGCTTTGCCATGTATGAACGCAGTTCAGAAGGGCTCCCAAATAATGCTGTTTGCAGCATACATTATTTACCCACAGCAGAGTAAGTAGCTTATGTAGCAGCTCAGTGGACAGCAGCCTGTGTGATGGCCTAGTACAGCAATGAAGTGGTCACAGTGGCACTCACGTACCAATACTTAAATGATGGCTGGTACATTTTGTTCTGAACTTGCTACAGGCCCATGGTTGGTCCAACTTAAGTGCATGTCAAGCGACAGTGTGCTTAATTACAAGGTTAAAGAATCTGCAAATGCAGAGGACCTCAACACACCTCTGGACTTTGTTGCTCTCAGTTATCAAAACTGAACTGTTATCTGGGGGGTAAGTCCAATGTAGGGAGTCCTTTTTTGCAAACACAGCTGAGTGGTTTTTGAACAAACATTAAAAAAAATCCCCCTTTGTACGGAAAGCAGCCCTGGTAAATTTCAACCCAATGTGGCAGGTGAAAATTTAGGAAAGCTCTAAATGACTAAAAACAGAGTGCTGGAATGAAAACACTCTAGCCACCTAAATTACAGTGCATGCCATACAACACAACTAGACGGTGGAGTCACCCTTGCTTACGTATATTACAGTGGGGCATGTTTTGCATTTCATGGGTTACATTTGGCCAGGCACTTTGCATTTTATCACTAGGCATTGTGTTTGCAGAGGCCTTCAAAGTGAGTCAAATCGAAATATAAACATTTAACAATAAAAAGGGTTACTTTCAAAAGCTGTAAGAGGTTAACATAATAAAAATTAATCCATCTCTCCATTTGCAGTTGTTTCCAAGTATTCAGTTGTCTAACCACATTAATTCTCACCAGTTCCTAGGTGATGAATAAATCTTACACACCAGTGGTGCCAGTGATTATTTGATGTGTAGGAACTCCAGGCACTGGCCAGGACCCAGTTCTGCCAGCAACGTACAAACACAGACCCAAAGTACATTGATTCAGAAGAGTTCAGCCTTTGCTCCTCCAAACAGTATGTGCAAATTCTCATTAACAAATAACATGGTCTGGACACTGTGCCTTGTGTAAAAGTGAAGCTATTTTTTCAGGCAGATGTGGGCTACACTCTCACCAAGGCACTGCTATACCATTTCACATCCCACTCTTAGAACGGCAGTGTAAATGTGCTTCACTGAGGCCTGGTCTTAGATCACCCAAGCTACATCGCTCAGGGCTCTCAAAAATTTCACACTGTGCAGTGTAATTAGATTGAGCTAGCCTGCATCACAGACATTGCTAAAGCGACAGAACAATTATTCCTTCAGCCTAGTTCAGTGGTTCCCAAACTGTGGTCCGCAGACCACTGGTGGTCTGCGGGGGTACTGCAGATGGTCCATGGGGGAGGTAGGGAAGATCATTAATGTAGATAAATGTGCTGCAGGTAAATATACTGTGAGGAGTGCAATATATTTTTGACATAAATTATTAGAAATAGGTTTTAATACATCTTGATGTGTGAGTTTGATTCCCATCAGTCATCAACTATGTTAAAAAATGTTTTAAATGGTTTGCTTACATGGTAGTCCAGAAATCTTTCAATGATGATGTAGCGGTCCACACAAAGGAACAGGCTGGGAACTGCTGGTGTAGTTACCATGTCTCAAGGGCGTGGATTCATTACTTGACTGGAAAAGGCCCTTCCATCAGTGTACTAAGCGTCGACACCAGGGCTCTGCAATTTGTGGCTCTGGACCCTCATGCGACTCTTTGGCTGCCCCCTTGAGACTCCAGGCCCTCCACTGCCACCAGGCTCCCTCCATCACCAAGGAACCCTGTGAAGTGCCTGCTCTTGGTTCCAGGCTCCCTCCCCTCTGCCGAGGTACCCTGCAGCAAGTGACCTGGCCCAGCGCCCTCCACCAGGAGGCTACCCTCACTGTGGCTCTCAAAACACTTAGTTACTGAACGAATGTTTTAAAACGGTTCTTATCTCTCTGGCTGCAGTCCCCTGGTCTAACATTGTCACTGTAGTGCTTGTTCCTAGCCTGGGGTTATGTCTACGCTAGAACTTTTGTCGGTCAGGGTGTGAACCCCCCCGCCAAATGGCAGACTTTTTACTGACAGGAATGCCTGCATGGACAGCATTATGTCTGTGGGAGACCTTCTCCCAGAGATATAGCTAATGATACTTGTTGAGGGTGGTTTAATTATGCTGACAGGAGGGCTCTCCCATCGCCATAGAACGGCTACATGGGAGATTTCACAGCAGTACACCTGCACGGGTTCAGCTGTGTTGTAAGGCCTCTAGTGTAAACATAGCCTCAGGAAATAGGATATGTTGGGAGCTTTGCCTCTCAAACGTCATAATTACATTATCCGAAGTGATGGAGTAATTAAAGGAACACTCCCAGCTGTGACTGGCCCCACATTTTGTTCTGGCAAGAAAAAGGTTTAGCAGAACACAAAGGCCAGGAGGAATGTTTCCAGAGTCTGCGGGGTTTGTTTGTTTTTTCCCTTAAAAAAAAAAAAAAAAAAAAGCCGAATGGAAACAGTCAATAAAACACAACTATGCCTCTCCTGCAGAGGCACTGGATGCTGTCACAGCAGCAGAGCCCCTGAAAGTGAAAGTGTCTCAGCACATAAGTGAAAGTGACTCTTGGTTTCCACTGTGCATGTGAAGAGAAAAGTCAAACGTGACTAAAGAACCAACAGTGGCAAAGACATTGGATTTTAAAATACTTTCACTGTAAATAAGCCACGATTTGCTTAGCAATGTAGCTAAGGCCCCTATTTAATTCCATTATGAGGCCAGGTATATTGCTGAAAAGTAGTCTTTTTTCTTTTAAGGGCCTTATCCTCATCTGGTATCACTAGTAGCCCTGTTGAAGCTGATTTACTTATGCCATTTTACATCAGTAGAGGATCTGGTCAACACTTCCTGGCCCTGGAGATTGCAAAAGTAACCTTCAAAATGTAAAACAAATGTAAACTAGTGCAACGCTGTCTGCCTGGGTCCACAGACAGCCTGGCATATTAGCTCCATTGTGAACTGGTTCCATGGAGTAACCATGTTAGTCTAGTTCAGCAAAACAAACAAGAAGTCCTGTGGCACTTTTAAAGACTAGCAAATTTATTTATCGCATGAGCTTTCATGGGTGAAAAGCAGGATTTTATCCCATAAAAGCTCATGTGATAAATAATTTGTTAGTCTTTAAAAGTGCCACAGGACTCCCTGTTTGTTTTAATGTGAACTGGCTCATTTATCAAACTGCCTGTTGGATTGGAAGTCTATGGTAGTACTCCAAGTAGCCACACAGTGAACTATTTCATGGACAATCATTTTGGCAGCCAGAGCCAGCTTCTGGAAGAGACTGGGCCAGGGCCAGCAGGGCTTCAAGGTTTGCTGGGGAGAGAAATTCTTCTCAAATGTGGGGGTGGTGTTCTGGGTAATTCTGGGGTTCCTGCAAGATGCTGTATGTCATAGGGTGCAGGGTCAAGATAAGAGGCTATCAGGGTGTTTAGAAAACACTGGCACTTTGTCCCTTTGAAGCACACGCCTCTGAGCAGCACCCAGCCACAACAGCTCTTGAGACATAGTCTAGGTGATTTGCAGTAATCAGGATATCACAGCCAATCCCATTTCAGCTGGACAGCAGGCTGGTGTGACAGCTTCACAAGGGCGGGCTGTGATGTGCTACCCGCTCACGTGAGCTGAGACCACATTTGGAGGGAAAGCCAGCAGAGAGGTTTTGATGCAATAGCAGCTTCCTGCCAAAACTGACGTTTGAGGATTCTATTCAAAATCTAATACTGAGCATGCCTGTAACTGTCATAAAAGTCTTCTTGCGGGCAGTGGGACTGGGCTGTCCAGCCAGGAGATGTGGCAACACTGCACAGTTGCAACATTCCTGGAATTCTAACCTAGGACAGATTGCTGTCCCGGCGAAGTGGCAATAAGGTATAACACTAGAGCAGGGGTCTCAAATTTGAGTCAACATGAGGGCCACATGAGGACTAAGAGAAGGCCACATGAGGACTAGTATGTTAGCCCAAGGGCCGCACCACTGAAACCTTTTCATACAACAAAATTGCAAATATCAGTAATGATCGTGTCATCGCGGGCCACAGAAAATAGATTTAGGGGCCCCAACCGGCCCACGGGCCGCATGTTTGAGACCCCTGCACTAGAGCATGAAATGATCATTGCCAAAGCTCCCTTTGTAGAAACTTTCCATTGGGTGCAGTGGGAGAGAGAGGGATGCCCCAGCAGTTTTACCTGTGGAGTCCCAGCTAAGGAGAATTTAAACCCATTCACAGCTTTGGTTTCAATACATGTTTCTCAGCTAGTGTTCTGTGGGATACTGGTGCTCCATGGATGTAGTAAAGGTGTCCTACGACCAGTCAAGAGATGTGGGGTGGGGCATGGTATGGGGGAAAGGAGCAACACAGGAGCACTTGGAAGATTTAAAATGCCCCAGTTGCAGCAAAGCTTCTAGGCACACATCTGCCACCTCTTTGCTTCATCTGGGGCATTTTAAATTTCCTGCCACTGTTACTGCTGGCATCGAAATCACTTGGACATAACTTTCAGGGTAAAACTGTCTTTGATGAACCTCACTCCAAGAACAGATGAACTTTGTTCAAACATGCAGGCCCCAAATTACCATTAAAACTTGAGTAATATCGTTTTCAGTTTTAAGCTGTGTGCATAATCATTATGTATCTATTTTTTAGAAATAAATGCATGTTATAGTCATAAAATGGTATTTAATTTAGTTTGTGGAATTGTTTTCATAGGAATGCATAGGATGCAGATATGACAGCTGGTTTATACCAGCTTTTTGGAGAAAGTTTCATCAGGTGTTCTGTGTAACGTAATTAATACCTTTAGGTGTTCCCTGGTCGACAAAAGGTTGAGAACTACTGGTTTAGATTACCAACTGCTTCAAGCACTACACTATCTGGCTTTGATTGGCACCGGAGACCTGCCAACAGAGGCACGCAAAATATTGGGTTACGTTCAAGCCAAAGGATGGGCATTTTGAGGGTTTCTACAGCTGGCTGGAAATTGAAAAGAGATCTGTCTTTGGTGATGTTTTGATGCTAAAATGGGACAGTGTTCAGCCTCAAAGTGCTGTGCTTTAGAAAGAGACTATGGAAAGAACCCACGTGGTTGTGATGCTAAATTTCACAGCCGCAACAGCCTTCTCCTGAAATGCGACCTATAATGTTGGGGGGGCCTGGAAACCTAAATGGAAATCTAATTGGAGCCAAGGAAAATGACACCCAAAATGTGCCCTGATTTTCCACAGCCCTAACTTGAGCTTCCAAGGCTTTGTTTTCTTTGCTGGGCCCTGAGCCAGCCGGTCCCTCAAGCTTGAGTTTACAGCCATATCTCAATTGCCATAAAATCACCTGCAGTCAGGTGGACACTTTGGGTGTATCCATGCTGCAGTCAGGGTTTGAGGTTGCAGCTAACAGACAAACTGGAGCTGCAGCTTTTCCTCCAGCTAGCCAAGGTACCAAGAGCAGTGAAGCTGCTCTCTGCAGCAGCTCTGGCTTCAATACAGGTTGGACAAGGCCACCAGGCTGTACTAGCTAGCCAGCATATGCTGATGTAACCTGCTGTTTAAGGCTAACTATTGATCTTTGGGCTAGTGCGACTCACATGCCAGAACCTCAGCAACTACCAATTGGGGTAACCCCTGGGAGGACAGTGGAGCTGAGCAGATCTGGCCTCTCATTTCAGGCAACAAAACCAGGGACAGTTTAACCCTTTCTCTGAAGCCACCTGCAGAGCTGAGTGACATTGGCTTATGGGAGATGGCAGGCAAAGCTCCCTGCTATGCTCATCTGGGCCCTAGCCCCAGTTTCTTGGGACAGCAGCAAGGCTCTGGAGTGCAGGCCATTATTTGTGCCTTGGAAGTGTTTGCAGTGGAGCCCTGGAAGGGTCCTGGGCTGGTCTAATCTGTGTTTTGTTCAGGGGCACTGAATAAAAACTTGGGAATGTTTTCTCTCAGGCCTCTGCTCTGTGGGTCAACAACTCTGTCCTGTTGCAGGCATCTGTAGGCTTTGATACCTGCTGAGAGGCTGAGCCTTGATTTCTCTCTGACTTTGGGTAGGGAGAGTGATCCATTAACAAAAAATAACATCATAGTAAAACACGCTGATTTTGATGTTTATGGAAGTGATGATCAGCTAATGCCCATGCTGTGCGTAGTCACCTCTACCCACATCCCTCAATCCCAGCCTGCAGCAACCCCAGCTGGTCTAGGGTGGGTTCCTCATACACACAGCTCTCCCAATTGCCTCAATCATAATACTCAGCTAGCCCTGCTCCTCTGTGCCCCCAGTCTGCCAGGACCCCTCACTTTTAATCTGCAGTCCTCATGCCTTGCACGCTCCCGGTGAATGCCAGGGCACTTTGCTTCTGTGATCCCAAAGCGTTGCATCCCAGGCTGACAAAGAAATTAAACAACCCCAGAACTAGGCACAGCAAATCTCTGAGATGACCCAGTTCTCCATCACACAGAAGAGAAGCATCTCTGATGTTTGTGGAACCAAAACTCCTCTTCTGAGGTTTGTTAGTGGTCCCAGTGGTAAAACAGGTCACAGCACAAAGACATTCATTTTCTTTTTAACTTCCATGGGCCTGTGCTTCTTCTGCGAGATGCTGTATCAGACCCATTACCTCTTGCCCCCTTGGTGCCAACATGTTGTAATGAGTGTGCCTAGGAGAATGGCGCCACTGCTGCCAAGTGGGCAGAATCAGGACAGCTCCCCTGTGGATCATAGACCCCAGACTGATGATGGTGATTTGCCTTCAGCCGATGCTGCAAGAATACCAGCTTCCTCACTGAGGAACTCTGGCCTGTGTCATGCAGGAGATAAGGTGAGCTCGGTCCCTTCTGGTCTTGAACACACTGAATGTATCGCTTAGGTATCCTGTGCTCTAGGAACGGGTGTCAGCCCAGTACGGAGGAATACAGGCTTTTGTGCACCATGCCCTTTGACCTAGCCTGGCAAGGCAGCACACGGGGCTGGGAATCAGGTGAGCTGGGGCTTCCCCTGTCCTTGGGCAAGTCCCTACTCCACTCATTGCCTGTCTCTCCTGGCACCCGTACAGCTGTCGTGTCTTGTTAGATTGGATGCTTTTTGGGGCAGGAGCTGTCACTGATGTGGTACCTGGAATGTGCCTGGCAGTAAGGCTCCAGTCTCCAGATGGGAGTCCTGGATTTAAAGGTGGCATCTTCCTGGACTGGAACACAAAGCACTCTGTGCCTGGGGAGCCTCTGGTGCAGCCTAGGCCATTGGGTCCAACCTTCACCATAGCATCCCAGAAAGTTCTCCACAGGACTTGGTGCTGAACATGTCACTATGTGTGTCATCCTCCTGACACCATTACCATGGTGTTAAGCCTGCAGTTAGCCACATGCAGGCCTAACGGGCACTGCAGGGCTGTTCCAGCCAACCATACACCAGCCCTCTGTCCTCACTGCTCCATTTACCTCTGGCACCCTCTCTGCACCCCAGCACATCTGGCTCTGCTCTTTTGCGGGGCACCCATTGCTGGGCTGAGGACTCTGCTCCTGCCTATCTAGCCACCAACCCATCCTACCCCGTCTAGCACCAGCAGGAAGACGGCTTCACCTGGATTCCATGTTGCTCCTGCCTTCGAGCTTCTTGCTGTAGCCAGCCACGAACCCTCCAGGTAGCTGTGAGCAGCTCCTGCCTACATTGATTGGCTGATTTCAAAGGGCCAGGGAGAGATTTGGGTTACATGTTAGGAAAGGCTTTCCTGCTCTCTGGAGAGTTACACTCTGGACCAGGTCATTCAGTTGTCCAAGGACAGTGGCATCGCTATCTTCCGAGGGGTTTCTGAGCAGTTGGGCCCACCTCCGCAAGGGCCAGTCTGCATTCGGGGCCTGTCTCAGCCAGGACGCTGGCCGTGCTGCCTTCTTGTGGGCCCTGCAGCTCTGCAATGCTGGGACCAGGCTGTTAGGCAAGCGAAGAGGAAGCTCATGGATCCCAGGCTCTGCATGGTACTGTGTCTGGTGGAGGTGCTCATCAGCCAAGGATCTTGCTGGATCTGTGACCCTGCTGCCTGGGTCCTGCTGCAGTTACTGTCTTGTGCCACACAACCAGCTCCCCACCGAGTCCATGTCAGGCACCACCAGGATCCATGACTGGCTCTCACCTGCTTTGGTAGCACATCCTGGCTGTGGGAACTAATTGCCCCCAGTGACCCTACCAGTGACAAGGGAGCCCCCTGGAATGTCAGTGATAGTGACTGCCTCAGATGCCAGGCAGACAGGGGAGGCTGGTGGAAACTGTCCTGATCGCTAAGGGGGGCTGATCCTGAGTGGTGCTGAAAATCCATTCTTACAGCAGAGCTCATACGAGCAGAGGGTATTCAGCAAAGCACAGGCAGCAATGCAGGACTCGTTCTTGGTGCTGGCTGCGACACATCTCAGCAGGTATGTGGGCAAGAGCCAGCGTTTGAGTGGCATGGGGCCAAGCGCAGCCTGATCCTCCCCTTCACTAGCCCTGGAGTGGGCGCAGCTCTGGGCCTGCCACATGTGCAGAGGATTAGAGTTGAAAGGCAAATGCTGCTGTAAATAGCAGCCTAGAGTGGCTCCAACCACCCCACAAACAGCTGGGGCTTCACCCTCTAATCATAGACGCCTGCTTCCTTTCTGCTCACTTTTTCCCCTAGGAGAGAGCTCTTCATTACACCACCCTCCCACTGCCTACTGTGGCTTGCTCTAAACAAACCTTTCCAGTTCCTGGGGTTTCCCATTGTCACCGAGGATCATCACAGGTCAGAATTACTTGCCACCTGGTCAGTATCTACTGTCAAGACAGCCAGGGAGACTAAACAAGCCAGGAGAGCTAAATAAGTCTCATGCCTGAAGTTGGTATCTGTCATCCAAAGCACTTGGCAAACTGAAAGTGTCCAGTGGTTAGCACAGGCACTGCATGGCTTCTACTCCCAGTGCTGCCCTGACCCCTCTCAGGCAAACTAGTGCCTCAGTTTCCCCAGCTGGACTGTGGGGATGCTAAGGATCCAGGCGGTTTGTGAGGCTTCCTGAATGGGCATGTAAACCACTTTGCAAGACGTGTCATTACAGCTCAAAGCGTGCACTGAGATCACTGCCCCCCATTACTGAATTGCAGCCACTTCTGGGGTGGGACACAGGAGCTGTGAAACAGCACACAGCTACACTAGGACAAGAAGTAGAGAATTAGACAGTCTCCAGTGAATACTGAGGAGATATGAGAGATGTGCATTTGAGAGAGGGCATGTGTGTGACGGAGACCCCAGAAAAGCCTCTTGGATCCCCTTTGTCCACAGCCAGTCAGGACTCTGCTACGGTGGAGTCTCCTCCCATCCAGCACCCGGGTCTCCACGTTCCATGCAGCCAGCTCCCAACTCCAGGCTCAGAGGGTCCGATCCTTGCTCTGTCTGGTTTCCCTTGGAGGGGGTTTCCTCCCTCCAAGAGGGTCCCAGCCGTCCCAATCAGCAGCGACTCTCAGACAGTGTGGCAATCAGAGGGTTTATTAGCAAACCAGTTCATACAGCAGCAAGGACAGTTGGTATCAGCATCATCAGAACAACCAGAAGTGAAACCCCCAGGGGATTAGGGCTACACCCCATGGCAGGGGTCCTGTCTCTTGGACCCTCCATTTCCCTCCTACCCTCCTTCCCCTTGGTTCTTTGTTCCCCTCCTCGCTCTGCCCACCTCTCTGCCTCCTGGTCCAACCAGCTGAATCCAGTGTGACCAGTGGGGGGGGGGGCAGGTACAGTCTCCCTAAACACTACCCCCCTGCTCCCTAGTGGCTCTACCTCATATCACCCACCTGTGTTCCATCACCCGAATAGAAAAGAAAGAGGGTCAACACCCGTGTCTTCCCTTATTAACCTAGCAGAGGATTCCCACTTCTCCACAATGTGCGTGTACACACGTGCACACACTTGAACAGACTGTGAGTGATGATTGGGCTGTTACACAGACTTCCTCCTGTGAGCTGGTCAGGTCTTTAGCCCTCTGACACTCAGCTCAACTGAACAATTGTAAGTCCCAGGGGCCTGCTGCAGACAGGGTTATTTTAAGGCTCAGGCAGCAGCACAGAGGCTGATATTTAAAGACCAGTGTCAGGCTATTCTGAGCTATAGCTATGTAACAATGTCAGAAGGGCCCCGATCAGACACAGCACTGTAGGCAGAGAACAGTAGCATCCTGTCTACCTGCTGCAGAAGGCAGCTGGCTAGTGTGACCAAGAAGCTGTGTAGTCTAGTGGCCTGACCACAGACTTGTTGGAAGCCACCTTTGGTTTCTCCTCCTGCTCTGATCAACACCCGTTGTTTCGAAATAAAAATTCTTAAACAGTTGTTTCGAAACAATGGCGTTTGGACACGTTCTTTCGAAACAACATGTCCGAACGACCTTATTTCGAAATAACCATTTTGAAATAACAGCCATTTCGATAGCAGGCTTTCCCTTAATTTGAATTAACTTATTTTGAAATAAGGACTTTATTTCGAAATAACAGTTTACATGTGAACATAGCCATCAAGTCTTGCTGTGTGCTGCGTGCAGCTGGTATGTCAGGCTGCCGCCCCGGTGCAGAGTAGAGTGCCGGGAGACTGGCCACTGTGCCAGGTGGCTTGACAAGTCCCTCACACAGCAGCCCAGCAAAAGTCTGCTCCATGATTCATTGCTGCCCTGGTGTGTGGGAACTTTCCCCACCCCTGTCCCTGACTTGTATGGTATGCTGGGCCCAATGAACACTCAGAGCTGCAGCTACACTCTTCCCACCAAACTTTCCATCCTTTTGGTTTTCTTTCCCTCCAGAGTCCCTGCTCACCTTCTCTTGAGCAGCCCCCTCTTTGCTCCACCCGCCCCCCTATCTCTGACACCCACCAGATGCCATCTGCCAACATCTGGAAGGAATCAGGGCTGCTAATGACTGGGGGGGGGGGGCAGGCTATTTATAGCATTGCCTGCCAGCCTCAAAAGATTCCAAACAACAAAATAAATAAAGAGCAGAAGCCGACAGGCAGGGAGAGGTCATGCTTAATTTGTTTCTGAGCTTTTCTTGTCTCTGGGACATTCTGAGCACGTCCCATTTTCCACTGGGCAGGCTCCCAGACATGGCTGTTGGAAGGTGGCAGCTTTGCAACAAATACTGCAGCTGGGATGTCCCAAAAACCATGTTCTGCTGATGCAGCAAAACAGCCCCAGAGATGGTCTGGGGCCCAGCTGCCTTTCTAGGTTTTCCAGATGGCTTATTGGAACTTCAAAATGACCAGTGAGGGGGCTGGTTTGCTCACGGTTGAGCACCAGCAAGACACCACTTATCGTTCAGACTGAAGGGGATCTGGGGCCAGCCCCACTTCTTGTCCACTGCTTTTAGGGACATTCCACATAAGGATAGATGTGTGTGTAGGGAGGCTGCCGTTATCCACACAACTTCCTTCCCTACTTCTTGGTACCACACCACAGCTGGGAGCAAGACTAGCCTAGAATGGATGTGCCTTGCCCCTGACCTGGAGGAGCGGCTTCTCAGATTGAGGGGGCTGCACAAGCTCCGTGGCCATGAGGACCTCAGCCGCTCCGTGTGACAAAGGGAAGGTGCCCAGAGCTCTGACACCTCTCCGAAGCTGTCACCTTCTCAAGGTCGAAATGGCATGTTGATTAATGAGGACTTGGAGGTATACATGGGGCAAGCCCCTCTGAGTCTAACCCCAACATTGTCTCAGTGAACTGTGGAACAGACAAAGCCAGAGACAGCCAGTCAGCAGATGGTGCCTGGGAGCCGATCATACAGGGAGTGGAGAGACAATATGAAAAAGATCAACCTCAGTCACCCTCTGCATTTGTAGACAGAGTCACTTGGCTGTGCAGGTTCCCTTTTCTGTGCAATGACCCTTGTCCAGTCAGAAGAGCCAAACATACCATCTGGCATGGGCCACGCCCGGAGACAGTCTACTAGACTAGATGGACCATGGGTCTGACCACTCTTATGTGTCTAGAAGAACAGGTCAAATTCCTGTGACTGAATGCTTGCAGCCACTACTCCTGAGCAAGCAGCTGATCATGCAGCTCATTGAACCCAGGACTCCCACTGGAGCCAGTGGGGTGGCTTGTGTGAGCAAGATTTCTGACTTTGAGGGATGGTTTTCCATCTGAACATAAGAAGTGAGCTGGAAGTTTGTTCTCCATAATGAGTGACTGAGAAAAATCACTCTATCTTTTGGGCTGACTGGGAACCAGGAAAACTGATGGAAGCGATGGCTGCAGACTGACTAGCCGAGGCCTGGTTCAGGATATCACTCCTAACTGGGATGACATTTAGGCACTTCATTTGATCTTAATTCCAGATAGGTGCTGTCACGGAGAACCCAGAAAAGCCTCTTGGATCCCCTCTGTTCACAGCCCACCAGGGATTCTGCTACGGTGGAGCTTTCTCCCATTCACCAGGGTCTCCACGCTACCTGTAGCCAGCTTCCCAAATCCAGGCCCAGAGAGTCCGATCCTTGCTCTGTCTGGTCTCCCTTGGGGGGGTGTCCTCCCCCTACGAGGGTCCCAGCCGTCCCAATCAGCAGTGACACTCAGCCAGTGTAGCAGTCAGAGGGTTTATTAGCAATCCACTTAGCACAGCAGCTAGGACAGTTGGCTCTCAGATCACCTAGGAGGGCAGATAGTAAACCCCCAGGACAAGCCCCAGAGCTCCTGCCCCTCTGACCTCCATCTTCCTTCTTCCCCTCTCTCCCCTTTGTTCTCCTCTCTATCCAGCTGCCCTGCCCCTGGTCTAAACCAGCCACAACCTGTCACCCCCAGGGGGTCCAGGTACGGTCGCACTAAAGCCTCTTCCCCCCTAGTGGTACCTATAGTTATCACACCCCTGTGTCCCATCACCAGAATACCATCACCAAAGAACAGGAACAGAAAAGAAGAACCACAATAACCCAAGAGGTTTTCTTACTTCATCACAGGTGCACATGTGCTTTCATGAATCAGGGCCCCAGTTCTGGTATGGAGTAGATTTCTCACTGGTTGGAGTTTCAGACAGGCACCTTGCTGTTTGGATGCTTCTTCAGGTTCTGCTAACATCCCAGGTCTCTCCTTTTGTGCTGGGAGCACATCGGAACAAGCTGTCCCTCCACCAGTAAGAGCCAACATTTCTCCTTGCTCACAGGATTTTGGCAACTCCAGAACACAGAAGCACAAATAAT
Organism: Podocnemis expansa; assembly: GCA_007922195.1. Classification (NCBI taxonomy): domain Eukaryota; kingdom Metazoa; phylum Chordata; order Testudines; family Podocnemididae; genus Podocnemis; species Podocnemis expansa. Next base: position 43,154,945 of record ML681991.1, read on the forward strand.
AACAACCTTGGTTTGCACTTCAAAGACAACACTGTTCACACGCCATATGTAGGGTGACATTATGTCCCATTTTGGCTGAAACAGTTCCTCTTTTAAGCCCTGTCTCGGCCATCCTGACTTGTTTGGCAAAAGTGGGTGTTCGTCCTGTTTGCTCATGCCAACTTGATCCTGTGCCCACTTTTGCCAAAAAAGTGGAGTGTGGATGGACATGTGGGGGCAGGAGGGGAGTGATGATGCCAGCCCATGGGGAGGGAGGCAGGGCTTGGGTAGGGGCAGAGCTTGACCCTCTCATTGAGGGGGCTCAGGCCAGCCCCGTGTGGGACGGGGGGACGACGACAGGTGGAGGTCTTGCCCAAAACAGTGTCCTGTTTTTCCTGGGGGAAATAAGGTCATTCTGTTATCAGCCCTGAGTGAAGGCTCAGGGTTATTCTATTGATAGGCACTCATGTACCCCTCAGAAGAGAGATGACACATGATACATCCACAAAGCCCAGCCATCCCCTGGGACATTAGAAGGGCACTGGGCTACATCCAGACCCTTTGCCTGTGGCTGCTGTTTCACGTGAGGAAGAGGAATCACCCTTCTAGCCTTTGCTCTTCACTGTTGGCACCATTGCTGTAATTCAGCCTTTTCTCCTGGTCATGAGTCATTTGTGGAGATGTCCCAATTTCTGCAGAGGATGCACTCGGTGTGAGGATTTGCTCATCAGACTGGATAAACAAAATCCAGCTGCTGTGAATTCCCACCCAGACCACAATTTAGCACCTTTTCGGGAAGCCATTGCCATTTCCCCACGTGCTCAGTGGCTGGCTGAACAGTCATGACTGAAGGTAGAAGACACTTTTCACACAAAATTTTTATTCAAAAAAACCCACAGATTCTGCAAACCCAGAACATTTGTGAATCCACATAATTTTCACTGAGTTATGTAATGGAAAAGTCCCTCCAAATCAGAGCATTCCATTCAAGCATTTTCAGAACAAAGTGGTTTGGTGTTTTGATTGGAAATAACTTATTTCAAAATTTTCCATTCATTTTATTAAACAATCCAAAATGTTTCATTCCTTTGCCTTAAAACGAAACTATGTGAGACTTTTCCATGTGGCAAGAAGTTGGGAAAAAGTCACTTTCAGTTCAACCTGCAACATATTTTTCTGATTTTTTGGATCTGGCAGCAAACTGGAAACGCTTCGTAAATAGCTATTTGCATAGGCTCCTGAGTCACCAGGAACCCTACTGAGAGCTTCGAGCACAAAAATGCTCCCAGTTTAGCTGGTTAGCGTAAAAAGTGTTCTGTTTTTTCCTGTTTTATTGCCCACTGAAGCTATTTTGGTGAAGAAGGTGTGGTTCAGCCACAGCTGCACCAGCCATGCCTGTAGCCTGGGCTGAGATGGGGTGACACTGACACGCAGCCCTTGTTTAGGAATTAACCTTTGAAATGAGATTCATAATGGGGCTGAGTCATTCCTACTTCATGTGGGCTTTCTTCCTGCCTCTGATCTGAGCCTCCAGGCCTTTTGGGCTCAGGAACCTCAAAACAAAGGACATCCCTTGAGAAGCAAGAACATCACAGCATCATCTGATTGGACTGTACATCTGTGCTCCTCTTCTCTGGATCCAGCCACTCTGGGGTGAACTTTCTGGACATGGAGGCCTTGAGTACTCGTGTGGGCAGGTAGGAGGGTGGGGAAGGGGACAGGTCTCCATTTTGAATGACTAAGCCATGGCTCAGCCTCAGAACCACTTCTTTCCATGTCTGTAGCTCACATCTCCCCAGCTGCCACCCACCTCTTCCCTGTGCCAAGTGGGAACTGGGTGGCTGGCACAGGGCGGGTACCAACGCAAATTAAATTACAGCGTTTCCAGGCTCACTTTGGAGACTAGTTCCTGCTGGTTGTGACTGGCTGAATCCAGGCCAACTTCCTGAATGTGTAAAAGCAACAAAGGGCCCAGCTCCAGACACAACGATTGCGTCAGACGGTGCACGAGGCGGCTGTTCCAGGGCTGTGGTGGAATGATGTGCAGTCAAGAGCACATCTGTTCCAGGAAGTCAGCTCACTGAAATAATCTCAATCCCCACCAAGCAACAATGGGTTGACACAAGCTTTGACAACACAGAGGCACCAGAGGGAGGAGAGGGGAATGAGTCTGCAGCAGGGAGAGTGGAATAATGAGGCAACAACTGCTAAAAGAAAACACTGTGTCAGACGGATCACATCCCTGGTTTCGCTTCCCACGGCCCGCAGATTGGCACGCCCCATCGCCAAAGACTGGATGCTCTGTGCAGTGCCCCCCCCAGTGGACTCCAGAGATACCCTGATTTTCATGGGCAGTTGAAACTGCGAACAGGGCATTCCTGAGCCCTGCATCCTGGGATGCCCTTAAATGAGAATGAGGAAAATACCCCAGTATGGTCTTTGGGGACCTTCTCTCAGGCTCCGAAGAACCATTGGCGTCCTCACCCATGTTTCCTTGCTCTGCATTGTTATGCCCAGAAGCAGGCTTTGTTGCTGGGAGATTGGCTGGTCTGCACGCGAGTGCCAGATCCACAGGTGGATGGGGGCTTAGCAAGCCAACAGGGACATTTGCCCTTGGTTATTTTTCAGCCATCACAGAGGACATGCTTCTGTACTGATGACAGGTTCTCCTCGACAATGATCCAAAGCAGAATGGACTGATGCACATTTATGTTCATCAGCTGAGTCAGATGCCACCAACACAAGATAGATTCTCTTTTTTGGTGGGTCAGGGTCTATAGTTTCTGCATCAGAATGTTGTTCTTCTAAGATTTTGAACTGCATGTTCCACATCTCAGCTCTCTCTGATGTGGGAAGGTACTGCAGATCCTTAAACCTCGGGGTGAGCGCTGTAGCTGTTTTACAAATTTCACCTTGGAACCTTCTTTGTATTCTCCCAAATTTGCAGTGAAAGTGTCATTAAATCCAGCAATGTGTGCCAGGTCATCATCGAATACTGCCACAGCATGAAACAAAGATGGTAGAACGCAGGTAAAAACCACAGATCAGGAGACATGCTATTCTCTCTCCAGGAATTCAGTGCTAAATTTAACCAGTGTATTAATTTTGAATGAGCATCAGCAGCATGGAAGCACATCCTCTGAAATGGTGGCCAGAACATGAAAGGACATACAAATGTTTCACATATTTGGCACAAAAACACCTTGAAACACTGGCTACCACAGAGCCACTCAAATCCCTGTTCTCACTTCCAGATGATACTTGTAAACGGGCAGGGTTACCTCCTGTAAGTGTAAACAAATATGTTTGTCTTAGTGATTGGCTGGGCAATAAATAAGGCTTGTAGACTCAAAAGATTTACATTGTTTTCCTTTTGAGCGCAGTTATGGTTTTACATAACTCCACATTTGTCAGTTCAACTTCCATGACAAAGAGATTGCGCCACGGTACTAGTGTGAGGTGAATTGAAATATTATTGCTTTTGTTTATCTTTTTTACAGAGTAAATATTTGTAATAAAAAATAAGATAAAGCAAGCACGCTACATTTTTTATTCTGTGTTGTAACAGAAATCCATATGTTTGAAAATGTAAAAAAATCCCAGAATATTTATAATATTATTTCAATTGGTATTCTGTTATTGTTTAATAATTTGATTAAAATGGCAATTAATCATGATTAAGTTTTTTAACCAAGTTAACTGAAAAGAAATTAATCGTTTGAGTTAACTGTGAGTCATTGACCACCCTAATAATAACACCTCACTCTTAGACAGGATTTTTTACCCATTGATCCCGAAAGTCCATATCATCACTTCCGTTTCACAGATGGGGAACCTGAGGCTTGATGCAAGGAAGTGATTTGTCCAAGGTCACCAGCACAACCAGGAATTGAACGCGGTCCCGCTGGTCTATTCACTAGGCCATACTGCCAGCAGAAACACTGACTAGTAACTGGTAAATGGTGCATAGAGAATGCTGTCATTTTCCTAGGCTGTTTTTTGAGCCCCTGGTATGGGTAACAAAGGCATGCACAGATGTCAGATTTGGTGGAACAGATTAGAGGTCTCAGTCTGTATGCTGAGATTCTCCCATGAGTACAGGGTGTTGCAGTGCCAGTTCCCACTGTCTTGCTGCCAGCATTGGGTGCTAAACTCCCTTGAAAATCCTCAAGCGGACTGGCTTCACACTCATCATCCAGCTGTTCAGCAGGCTGCATTTCTGGAGAATGAAGCCGACCTCAGCACCAAAGACACCACCATGGCAGTGATGTGCCCATCCCAGGAGCAGAGGGGGATGCATCAGTTTACCTGCTAAATACACCCCAGAACCACTCATTGGCAGGGGCAAATCAACATTTGGGGGGCCCAGTGGCCACACGCTGGGAGTGGCCACAGCAAGGCGACCTGGCTCTCAGTTGAGCGGTGGCTGGGGTGGATGCCATGGGCCCACCTCCTGCTATGTGTAGGGAGACATGAGTCAGAGCAACGGATGCCAGCTCTGTGGGGATTGTCTTCTGGTGCTGACATCAGGGCTTTCCTAACTGGATGACTGGCAACAGCCAGCTAAGCAGGAAGTAATTAAAGGGCTCCTCAGAACTCCCTGCCAAGGGGTGGGATGGGACGGGACCAGAGACTTCCATCAAACCTGGCTTCCAGAAGCTGCCAGGGAAAATTTGGATGTGCTTCCTGCCTCTGCCCTACTGTACAGCACTCCTGCATCTGTGTCTGTATCTCCAGTTCTCTTTTCAGCAATCAACAAGATGGTGCTTCTACCACAACTCTAGTTTGACCATCACCAGCCTGGATGTTGAGGGTGACCCACACTGCCCCCTCCCAGGATTGTGCTTCTTATGCTGGGGCTCACACTGCCAGCTGCTTGGCATCTGGCCTGGTTCATCCCTCCATCCCAGACAAGGTGGGGCATGGGGCACCAGAACCGAATGACATTTCAGTGCAAGACTCAGACTGCAGCCTGCGTTCTGGTGGCCTCCTACCCTGCAGGTCCTAGAGCCCAGTCATCTACATTGCTGTTAAACATCCCCTTAGCCTGAATTCTGCAAGCCTAATCCAGTTGCAGGTGTCCACCTGTGGCATAGACATCCTCTCCCACAACTCTGATTCTCTATCCCCTGCGAAATAGTGCCCACCAGTTTGGGAGCTACAGATCAGCATCACCATGCACTGAACATGCAGCACTTCAATGCACACACAGTGGAAACAAGACAATGGCTCTTCGTGAAGTATTGTAAGTAAGACACGAGAAGTAATTCTTCCACTGTACTCTGTGCTGATGAGGCCTCAACTGGAGTATTGTGTCCAGTTCTGGGTGCTTCATTTCAGGAAAGTCCAGAGAAGAGCAACAAGATGATTAAAGGTCTGGAACATTTAACTTATGAGGGAAGACTGAAAGAGCTGGATTTGTTTCATCTGGAAAAGAGGAGACAGAGGGGACATGATAACAGTTTTATAGTACCTAAAAGGTTGTTATGAGGAGAAAGGAGAAAAATTGTTCTCCTTAACTGCCAATAATAGGACAAGAAAATGGGCTTAAATTATGGCAAGGAAAGTTTAAGTTGGACATTAGGAAAAAACCCCTGTCAGGGTGACTAACCTCTGGAATAAATTGCCCAGGGAGGCTATGGAATCTCTAGCATTGGAAGGTTTAAGAGCAGGTTTGACAAGCACCTGTCAGGGATGGTTTAAGAGAGGGTGCTTGGTCCTGCCATGAGTGCATGGAACTGGACTCGACCTCTCACAGCCCCTTCCAGTTTCTGATTCTTCGAAAGAAACAAGGAGGGGAGGGGATATCTTTTACTAGACCAAATTCTGTTGGGGAGAGAGCCAAGTTTTCGAGCTACATGGAGCCCTTCTTCAGGGCTGAGAAGTGGAAAGCTTGCCTCAGAAGCTGGTCCAATAACAGACCTTACCTTGCCCAACCTGTCTTTCTCCTAAGCTGGGACCCACATGGCCACAACAGCCCTGCAAACATTTATTTTCAAAGAAAAGACATTCAAGCGACAAAGCACAAGAACAGAGGAAGCCAACCACCATTACCTATAGAACGACATTGTAACAAGCATTGTGGAGACAAAGCTGCACTGATGTTCCCTCAGTGCAGCAAGATCACTTCCCAAAGTTCCTCCTCCAATGTTAAAAAAGGGACTAAACAGGACATATGGTGACCCTAGTCAGGGTGTCTTCTGATTCCCTCAGATATCTGATTTTCACCTCAAAATAGGGTGTCCCTGCCACTTCCCTCTTGTTAATTTTCTTCTCACGTTTCCCCCAGTTCTTTTTAACCTGGGACTCAGTATGCAAATGCCTTTGACTCAGGGGCCCATCCAGAAAAAAAGTGTCTACCTTCCCCTGTCCGGGGGAGGTTTTCTCTTGTCACACTACCTTTGGCTACAAACTCTTAGTCTCCTTTTAGCTACCAACTTGGAGAACAGACATTTCACCATCTGTACAGATTCCTCATGTTTTTTTCATACAAACAGCTCACATCAGAGGATGGTTACAGTGATGCCAGCTTTCAGTGAAGACCGAGCACCTGACAACCTTTTGGTGAATCCATGGGACTCCCAGGGCTGGATTAGGGCAGGGGCTTTAGGGGCTGCAGCACTGGGCCTCGTCTCAAGGGGGGTCCTGCGGCCCCATCAAAATTGAACCCCAGTTGAGCCACCCTAGGCCTGCCTGCCTGGGAGTGGGGCAGAAGCATCATGGCCTCTGGCCCAAGGGCCATCCCAGGGGCAGGCTGTGCCCGGGACCCCACCCCCCCGTCACAGCACCTCAGCCACAGGTGCCCCTGCCAGTGCCCCCTCATTACAACAATACCCTCTATCCACTGGCATCCAGAGACTCGTGGGCCACATGTGTGAGTGAGGGTGTGCCTCCACAGTACACTAAGCCTGGCCTGGCCCAAACTGCAGTCCCACTTCCATGTACACCCAAATCAACCTGAGTTGGGTCAGTGGGCACTTGGGACCCAGGACCTAGCACCCTGCTAGGGAAATGGGTCAGAGCCTGAGGCCCACCATAACTTGGGTCTAGATCCTCTCATTTTGCAATGTGGATGCGCTCAATTCACAGACCCAGCTCCTGAGGCCTCTCCAGTGCAATACAGATGGCGACCTGAGGCCAGCAACTACAAACCCAAGTTTACAACCCAGGGTCAGCGTCCCTTCATTTCATTCCACTTTGCCCTCCGTCTTCCGTCCCCACTGCCTCCCCTTGCTTTGCTGTGAACCTGTTGAGGCCGGCCAGGGCATGGGCTGCTACTGCTGGCCTTGTCCACCCACAGGGGCAAGCATGGTGCTGCAATGACCAGCTACTGCCGGCAAGGCAGGTGTGGGCAACTGGTGTACGGCACTTCCCTGCCTGTGCAGGTGGCAGGGAGCAGGAGGCTGTTAATGAGTTATACGTGATAAAACCAGTGTGTGTTCAGTCTGTGTTGCAGAGTGACCAGACTCATCCAGTGAAGGTGTTGTGCACTTTTCCTTGGCAGACAAGGCCCAGGAGATCAGCTCTTCAGGAACTGCTCTGTGAGATGTACTTGCCCCCATTTTTATCTTTTGCCATCTTCCTGCGGGAGTTCACGCAAGGGCGCCAGGATGGCCGGTTTCACCTGTGTTGTTGCTATAGGGACAATTAACAGCTAGTTTCAAGGTTTTTTCCCCTCCCCCGGGTATCTTTTCCTGGCTCACTGGGGGAGCATTGGCCAGCTTGGTGGACAGCTGCAGATGCAGATTTCAGGGAACTTGGAGATAATCTATATGGAGGCTGCTGACAAGGCCCAGTAAGTAGGAACACCTTGCCTTGATGAGTTCAAGGTCAAGGGCCATAAATTCCTTGCTGTTTATAGCTCCAAGATACTAGCCTGGCAAAAACAAGAGGAAGCACAACTGGGATTCACGGGGCAAGGGCGGGGGCAGGCAAGGCAAGGGAGAGAACTTTTGCCAGCTCACATGGGGGCAACACCCCTGAGAAATAAACTACCAGCCACACCTGGCTGAGAGAGCAGGCGTAGTGAAGGTGCTGGACACAACGCAGTAGGGATAATTGCTGGAGTGGAGGCCTGTGCTATGGAGATGAATGGGATCTGGAGTCTCTGGTACAAAGATGGAAGCAACGGCAGGGCTGGATCTGGCCAAAATCCCATGCTCCAATTCAGGGACTTGGCCCCTTTTCTCTCCTGTCAGCAAGGAAGACCCAATTCCCCTGCTGGAAAGTCAGGGATGAATCACTTCTGCCTCTCTTACTTCTCTGAACCTCACTGCCATTCCAGGGACAGGGAAGAATCGCAAACTCTCCCTGAAGGTTTAGAGGGCTAGCGGCCATTTTCCTCAGACCCACCATGCTACTGCATTCCTGGCATCCCTTACAGCATTGCTGTTACCACTGTCCTGACCTGCAGCCCCAGCTATTCCAGATTCTTTCCTGTGCAGAAACTATCAGTCACAGCAAACAGTGCAGGGAACGTAAGATGTGAGCTAACATTCGCATAACATGGTAGGCTGCACCCTGCTCTCTGGAAGCAGGAGGCCAGAGCATTAAGCCCTGAAGGCGACATGCCTTGATTTTCTCTCAGCTGATCACAGTCAGAAAGAGAAGCTACAAAAAGCCACCTGAGATCAGAGGGGCAGGGCTGAAGGCTGCCTGACACATGCTCCGGGTCCAGACAATGCAGCCCAGAGCCGCTGTTCCCATCAGATGAGCAATTCTGACAGGAAGCCTGAGCTTGCACATCAGTGCTGTGGAGACAGGATGGAGCAGCACAGCACAGTCCCTCACCCAAGGGCTCAAGAACCCAGTGCCTCCCACCCTGCAGACCTGCATCTGCACTCATTGCATAGGTTCCTGGCACAGCTCAAGCCACGTGTCCCTTCTAGGCCACTCATCAGGCTGCTGTGAGGGGGACCCAGCAGCTGGATCTCACACGTTTTAAGCCCCCAGGCACTACTGCTGCTTTACAACCTCATGGATGCAGACTTTCCATCTGGCACCCTCTCCTGAGAGATAAGGCTCCCTGCCCAGCCCCTAGAACCAGAGCTGAACCCTCAGACACTCTCCCAGTACTCCCGCCAAAGGCGCAAGATTTCCAGGTCACCTCTTCAAGGGGGGGGGGGGGGGGAAGGTGGCAGAGGTAGTGCATGAAATGCACAGGCACTTTGCCCAGGGGGTCTAACACACTATTGCTGTTTACCTAGTCACATAAAATACACAGAGAGGTATAAAAAAAACCCCGAACCCTGCACACATTTCCCTGCCTCTGTTGCCTTGTGGCTCCAGAGCCTTCCCTGGGCTGGGGTCAGGGTTACCTGGAGCTATCCATGGTCTCTGTTGAAGTGCTTGGCTTAGATTTGCAAACAAGGGGCCTTCTACTCCAGCCCACCATGCACAATTGGTCCTCTTCCCCTCTCTTGCCCAAAACTTCCTGTATGGCTCCAAGAGTCTTTCCCCTATGAGTCCTTTATAGCTTCCTGCCTCACCTTTATCTCTTTGTCCTACTGTTGGTTACTTTCTCCAAGCCCTTGGTCCCAGCCAGCCCAGGACACTTCACCCTGGTTAGATGGTCACTGAGTTCTCACATCCCAGTATGGTCACTGGTCAGATAGAGACACAACTCAGCCCTGCTGGCACATGGTGGAGGTCACATTCACATGAAGGCATTCCAGGCTACAGAGATTTTCCCAATAAGAACCAGATTCAGAAACCGCACAGGCAGACCCACCCCCCGCCCCTAAATCTTCAGTCCGGGATTTGAGATGGCATGAGGGAGAGTTGCTGAAACGTTGGAAAGGGCTCTTCCATCTCTGCAGGAATTGATCCCTGGCTGCCTATGGCCCTGCACAGTTTAGGCTCTACGCTAGATGCGGTGAGCCTGCTCTGCTTGCTGCCCACGGCTGACCCATCCGTCAGTCTCTACTCACTCAGGTCTGGGTTCGAGCATATGCATGGAGCACACACTTTGAGCTCCCAGCTGCTCCAGTGAGCCTCTCTGGGCACCATTAGGCAGGGCAACCCATTGGGGTGCCTCTTTGGGGCAGATCTTGGTAGCTTTGAGCCACAGGGCTGAAACCCTCCCAGGCTCCCAAGGAGGAATGTGTGGGATCCAGCTGTTCCAGGACTAGAAACATGTGTTCTGGCTTTGACAGTGAAGTGAGGATGTGGTGAACTCCCTGCTGGATGACACAAGGAGCTGGCCACTAGCCATTGACACTGGGTCACAGCCCATGCCATACCCATGGGTGGACATCCCCTTTGCAGTACTGTTTAATTCCCCTGGAGAACTGTTCCCTTCTCATCAGAGCACTTGGCTCCTTGTGGCCAGCCTGTAAATAACACAACCCTTATGGAGGCTCTGAACAATGATGACTTTTGCTAGTGCAGCAGCACACAGGAATCCGGAGTGACCGAAGCAAGCCGTGCCACGATCTGGTTGAATGGTACCAGGAGGCTGCTGGCACAAAGAGGGCAGGGACAGTGCTGTTGCTTGGCTTTTCAAAACTGGGTGCAATGTGCAGAAGGCTCCTATGTAAGAGAGATGGTACATGCCAATGCTGTGATAGGGCCCTGAGAACAGCAGGGCAAAGGTGAAGGCAGGGCCTATATGTATATATAGTTGATATGCCAATGACCTGCAAGAATAGGTGTTTGCCCCAAGATCCTGCTGGTAAATTCTACCCTGGGCATATTATCCAGCCATGCTCTCCAGATGGCCTGAGCAGGATGCAGTATTCATCTGACTCGCCCAGGGAAGCATTTTCCAGTCCAACCCAGAAGCATCATAGCAGATGATCTGTGCAGAAGGGGACGTTCCTCCCAGCCTTCACCATTTCCAAACCCCTACTCAGTCGCTTCTTTCACTGGCCCCAGGCACCCATTGGTAACCCCAGCTGCCCACAGAGGTTTGCACTGAAAACAAAGCACAAACAATTTCTGTGCAGGGCAGATAAACATGGTGAGAGGCATGTCCACCATCCATCAGCCTTTCCACACCACGCATACATGTGCTGAGACACTGCATGTATTGTGCACATGGGATGTGGTAGATATGGATTCCAGCACATTCGCAGAGTAAAATCTCTGTAGCCTTTTTTTTTTTTTGCAAAATGCTCTGGTCAGACCTATTGCCAACAAAGCAGTGTGCTCTGAGGGGCCAAGGGAGCACCCCATGTCAGGAAAGAACAACGCGCAGTTGGCAGTGGGAACACACACATCTCCTTTCCCAGAAACCGAGCATGTTTATCTCTCAGACAGGATGATGACGTGGAACCAATGATGCTTGTGATTTCAAAGTGAACAGAGAGCGCTTTGTTCCGAAATAGACATATCGACCCCATTTTTGTGCTTTTCACACCTATCCAACTTGAGAAACGGGGTGATTCTGGGACACGAGCATAAGGCCTCTGACTGTTGTTACAATAATCGTTGTATTGGGAATTGTATCACTCTCTCACACACACCCATGTTGCCAGCGTTGTTCTATGGCAGGGGCGTCCAACCTTTCTGGGTGAAGGGCCAGAGTGCAATTCTTTTCTCAGCTGGGGGGGCAGTGAGAAAATTTTTGATAGATAAGGCATATAAATTGATCTTTATTAAGAAACTTTAATAAAACAATGATTAATGTGCTATTTGGCATTGCTTTTGTATGCACAAATTGTCAATGTCTTCCCACACACTTAGTGTAGCTATTCAGAGTATTCCAGAGAGCCCCAGCCAGCCCCAGCTCCCAGGCTCTTGTGGCAGCACTCGGTGGGCCAGATAAAAGCCCTGGGTGGGCCAGATTCTGGCCCCCCCAGGCTGCATGTTGGACAAGCCTGTTCTATGGCCATGACAGGCTGGTGCCCTGGAGGTCAGCGCACACACTGCCCATGAAGAGAATCTAAACACAAATCCAGTCCACTGCTGTCATAGAGACACCTGGTGTTAACTCACTTTGAACCTTTTCTGCATCTCAGATCCCCTGCCAGCATCAGCCCTAGTGTGACCGGCCACATGAATTATACACATGTTGAGACACAAACTGCACCTTCCACTGGTTTCAGCTGTTAACACCAGACCAGCCAGGGCCACCGAATGCCAGCTCTATGTGGACTCAAAGAAAATGCGTCCACTTAATTAGCTAGGCCTAGTTTGCCACCTGAACAGCAGGTATGCCTGAGCCAGCATAACTTGCACCACACAACCACCGCCGCTGGGGGATGGCTGGGCCTGATCGACAGCTCTGCTCTGCTTTCTGTGTGTGTGTACTGTGGTTTCACTGCTGGGTTCACTCTAGTGTAACCCCCAGCAGCTTCCTGCCTGGCCAGGGATTTCCTTTCACCAGCCCACAACAAGCTTTGCCAACCAGGCATGGGGCTGTGGGCCAGGACTCCAATGAGCCATGGTCCAGGCCTGACTCCAGCTTCTAGCACCATGACCCTTCTCTAAGGCGTAGTCAGGCACAGAGCTGTAGGGTTTTGCCTACAAGCCACCCAAGTTCAGGGGCAAAGCCAGCCCTTCTCTGCAGACTGTGCTGCTGGCTCTATGCCCAGCATTCATGCTGATGGCCAAATCAACCCAGAGGTGGTAGTGTCTGGCAAAGGGAGCTAGGGAGGTACCATGGTTCTCTGCTGTCAGATTTTGCTGATCTGTTTCTGGCCAGGTGACTTATTGTTAAATTCAACAGGCAAAAATGAAGGAAATATCATTGTCTGTAACTGCATGCCCAGGAGTGTGCCAATGTCTCTCCAGGCACAGGTGCGGCAGGGCAGGGGCCTGGCCCTGAAAGGGATGTGTAGAAGGACAGTGATGGGCAGGAGAGACAAGGCCAATCTGGCCCAGACGGAGAGCCACAGAGCCTGACTCTCTACCCACGTGCCAGTTGTGCTCTCTGAGTGGTAAGGCTGCCTGGACGCTTCTCATTATGGGCATGCATGCACCACTTGCTTCCCAGAAACCAAATGCCAGTGTGGGTGTTGAGCTGGGGATGTGATGGCTCCCCGTGATTCAGCAGTTCCCGTCTCTTGGATTACATGGCATGACAAAAACCAGATCGGAGCACTTGGAACATGCTCCAGCGGGTTCCCAGAAGCCTGTTCAGCATCAGGGAAAGTGAAACTTTCACACCAGCATCCAAATAACTGTGCTCCCAAACCAAGCCCCACAAAGGAAACAAAGCCAGGCTGGAGGAGTCCATGCAGGAACTGTTCAGAGTCCCCACTGTATTCCCAGAAAGGCCTGGCCAGGCCAGTCAGGAGAGACAGCATCAGCTTGGAGGTGACTTGTCCTCCCGGTGAGAAAGCCAGACCTTCTTATGCCTAGTCATGACAATCAGAGGGGCCCTCTTTTTGTTCAGGTCTGCTGCTGGCTGGGCTCCAGATGACAAGTTTGCTTAATGTTTTGCCTGGACAAACTCCCCGGTGGAGTGTGGCATAAATCACTTAAGGGGAGATTCTCATTTGTGAGATGCCTTTGCATCCCTGTGATCCTGGGCAGACCCCTCTAGGCACTGAGGAAGCCAGTGTAACTTAGCCCAGCAGGCCTTCCTGGCCTGCTCTATAGCTAGTGTTACCAGATACCAAAGCATGGAAAGGAGGACAGAGAAGTACAAAAAGGAGGACATTGGAGGACACGTGGAGAAAATGTAGTATTAATGTAATATTCTTCTGTTTTTAGGGGGCCCTGGAATGCTTCCCCCTAAAAATAGAGTGTTCCAGGATGCTTTAACGCCTGTAAGTAAAAAGCTGGACAAAATCATTATTTTTAAATGCCTGCTGGATAGACGTGAAGGTAAAAAGGATGACACGGCTTCCTGTTCCCTGACATCTGGTAACCCTATCTATAATTCCCCTGCACTGTGTAATCTCCAGTGTGCCACTCCACCCTGACATGGCCCTTCCACCTTGTTCCACCACAGCATACCCCAGACCCAGGACTGGTTGTCAATCTTTCTTTGGGGGAATCCCCACCTGGCCAGATATGGGAATTTTAGGTCATGTGAGAAGGCCATTTCCTATGGCACAGAGGGGCAGAGGGCAGGCAGGGGGGCCATGTGGTGTCGGTGCATTGTAGGACATGTGAAATGTCATGCAAAGGCTGTTTTATTTCCCAACCTGCTGCTCATGTGCTGTGCCCTGGAGACTAGGGCCAGGCTAATCTAGGTTGAGGGCAGATCTCACGCTTATGTGTGTCTCTGCAGAAGAATGTCGCTGCTGCCCCCTTTCCCCAAGCCAACATATGTGTGAGGCAACCAAAGGCTGCTGCAGCTAACTTGATTTTTGGGGCCTCACTCACTGCCCAGGATCTGAAAGCAACCCCCAACGGCATGCTGGCAGGACTTTGGGGTGTCCCAGCAGCTAGTTGATCAGTGCCTTCCGAAGCCAGGTGTTGCACAATCCATGGTCACAGACAGCCCCTGCCCCATGAGCCAGAGGAGACAGACAAAGGGCAAGAGGTGAAAGAGGCAGGGCAAAATGGCCATGCCTGAGATCTCCCAGTAGGTGAGTGACAGAGCAAGGAACAAAGCAGCCCCAATTCATGCTCTGTCCACTATGTCTCACTGCCCTGAATCTTCTTGTCTCCGTGTCAGTGGGGACAGGCAGCTGAGCTCGCACCAAAGCTGTGTGAGAGACACACAGCGAAGTCAGGAACTTCTTGTGGTGTTCCCAAGTCGTCTCCCTCTCAATGGGCACTGCCCCTGTTAGTGACCCGTCTTCCCTGTGGAAACTCGTATGAGGCACTCGCACATGGGGCCCAGCTAATGCAGTATGGTTATATAAAGTGATCTGGTGGCTGAAGCCTTGCAGCCCTTTATGCTCTGTGACATGACATCCTGGTGTGGCTGACCCGCTGAAGCCAATGTCAGCTCCCCTGTCCACAGACCAGAGCCTGCCATTCCCTCCCCTTGCCTGTTATCCTCTCCCGGCATGTCATGCTGTCAGCCTGATTCTAAGAACCAGGATTGGGTACCCCACATGCCACAAAGATCACCATGCTCTATCTTGCCTTCCAATTCTTTCCCGCAGCGGGAGGGGGGGGCGCCGGGCTCCCTGCCACGGGGCTCTGGAGAAGCCCCGTGGCAGGGAAAGCCACGCTAGACCCCTGCCAGCTGGGGAAGCCCCTAGCCCTGGGTGAGAGCCAGGCAGCGGATTCAGTGGCAACATGGCCCGCAGGAGGGCCATGTTGCCACACCTCCCATGGTGCCCTGCCTGGAAGTGAAATAGCAAGCCCACAGTGTGGACATGCTATTTCGTTTCCCACTTTTGTGTTATTTCGAGGACGGTGTTTTTTTATTTCAAAATAACTTGTTTCTAAATAACACATTACTGTATTTCGAAACAGCTTGTTTCAAAACATCTTGTTTCAAAACAAGCCCTCTGTGTATGAACAGAGCCTAAAAGAGAATGCACGTTGGGATGCCTCTGTGAAGGCAAGCCTGGGTGATGTCCATTTCCAAACATGGCTGGGTGCCTCTGATTACTTGAGGTGCCATGGCTTTCATTTTCCATTGTAGCAGTACTCCATCTCCACTGGTGTCGCTGGAGTTGAGGAGCTCTGGGCACCTGGAAATTGGGCACAGGAGCTCCAGTTTTCTAATACTGATTTATTATTGATCCTGCTGAGGGAGCCACATCAGACGTGGGTCCCTATGGTGCTGGGTGCTGCCCTGACAGCTAGACATGGTCACTGCCCCATGGGAGCTACTGTCTAATTTTGAACAAGGGAGAATAACAGATAGTAGGAGGGATGTGGAGGCAGGCAGAATTAGCAAGCTCTTTTGCAGATGAAGTCATAGGAGCTGGCAGGAAAGGAGCACAAAATACCCAAGGAGGTATTTGCCTCTTTCATCACCTCCAGTGTGAAACCACTTCCCAGAACAGCCCTGACAGATCAGCAGCCGATCAGGTTGGTCATTCCTGAAAGATCGAGACTGCGGAGTGCAGGATTGCTGGGAAAAGCGGCACAGCCAGGATCTGCTGGCTGGCCAGGCGTCTTTCAAGCACCATGGCATTTATCAACCAGGTCATCTCCAGCATGTGACAACTGGCACCCCTCCCAGGATTCATGCTGCTTGGCACAGACAACTCAGCCCACTGAGAGGAAAATAATACACAGACAGTACTTCTCACCCTTATGTTTCAGAGTGCTTTACATGGTGGGGGGGGGGGGGAGATCAAGACTGCACAGGATTATTAAGCCCATTTAACAGATGGGTAAACTAAGCCACAAAGTAGTGATGTGACTTGCCCTAGCTCAGCTAGCAGGCTGAAAGACTGGCCAGGACTAGAACCCATGTCTCCTGCCTCCCCATCCAGGTCTTCTCTATATTTGGAAAGGAGCAGAAAGGTAAAGAGACAGCACAGCTCTGCACTACTGTACATGTAAAGGCCACAGGCTGTAGGAAAGTGACTGGGGTGACACCTCTGCTCAGCCTGGTCCAGGTCCCCCAGTGAAGAATCCTGTCCCATTCCCAGTCCCCCAAGCTGCCAGGCTCCAAGCGGCTAGCAGCTCTAATGGCCATGAGGAGAGGAAAAGGAGGGCTGCCTGGGCCTCTGCTCCAGGACTGGGAGAGACCAGATAACACAGGCAACAGGAAGTGCTACAGTGCAGCATATCAACAGATCTGCTGTTTGCAAACAGGACAGCATCCATCCCAGGTCATGTCCTGCACTATACTTAGCCGAGTCAGCCCACGCGGTCTCCTTGGGTCACACGCTAGGCCCTGGCAGCTCCCTGCTGCCAGCTGAGGCCATGCCTTGGAGAGTGGCTGACGGGAGAACTGCAGCCCCTTGGTGGAGATGCGAGCTGCCAAGGGGAAGGCTGGGAATGGGCTGGGCAGAGTCCGACTCATCTGTGCTATGGATGTAAAAATTATAGAATCATAGGATTGGAAGGGCCCTCATGAGGTCATCTAGTCCAACCCCTGCTAAAAGCAGGACCATGCCCACTAAATCATTCCAGCCAGGATTTTGTCTAACTGGGTCTTACATGTTTCCTAAAATGGTGATTCCACCATCTCCCAAGGTAACCCATTCCAATGCTTCACCACCCTCCTACTGAGAGAGTTTTTTCCTAATATCCAACCTCAACTATCCCAGATGCAGCATGAAACCATTGCTCCTTGTTCTGTCCGCTGTTTACCACTGAGAACAGCCTAACTCCCTCCTCTTTGGAGCACCCCTTCAAGTAGTTGAAGGCTGCTATTAAATCCCCTCTCAGTCTTCTCTTCTGCAGACTAAGTAAGTCTAGTTCCTTCAGTCTCTCCTCATAAGTCATGGGCCCCAATCCCCTAATCATTTTTGTTGCCCTCTGCTGGACACTTTCTAATTTGTCAACATCCTTTTGGTAGTGTGGAGCCCAAAACTGGACACAGTATTCCAGATGTGGCCTCACCAGTGCCAAATAGAGGACAATAATCACTTCTCTTGATCTGCTGGCAACACTTCTGCTAATGCAGCCAATCTGTCATTGGCCTTTTCGGCAACAAGTTCACACTGTTGACTCATATTCAGTTTCCCATCCACCATAACACCCAGGTCCTTTTCTCCAGTGCTGCTACTTAGCTGATTGGTCCCCAGCCTGTAGCAGTACCTGGGATTTTTCTGTCCTAAGTACAGGACTTTGCAATTGTCCTTGTTGAACTTCATGAGATTTTGTTTGGCCCAAAGCTCCAATTTGTCTAGGTCTCCCTGAATCCTATCCCTGTCCTCCAGCATGTTCACCATTCCCCCCAGCTTAGTGTCATCCATGAATTTACTGAGCATGCAATCTATCCCATCATCCAGATCATTAATGAAGATGTTGAACAGAACTGACCCAAAGACTGACCCCTGGGGCAATCCACTGGTTACTGGTTGTCAACTAAACACTGAGTCATTGATCCCTCCCCACTGAGCCCAATGATCTAGCCAGCTTTCTATCCACCTTACAGTCCATTCATCCAAACCATACTTACTTGACTTGCTGACAAGAATGCTGGGGGGTACAGCATCGAAAGCTTTGCTTAAATTGAAGTATATCACATTGATGGCTATTCGCACGCCCACATGTCCTGTCATCTCATCATAGAAGGCACTCAGGTTGATCAGGCATAATTTGCCCTTTGTGACTGTTCCTGACCACCTTTCTCTCCTCCAATTGCCTCAGAATGGCTTCCTTGAGGACTTGCTCCATGATTTTTCCAGCAACTGAAGTGTGGTTGACTAGCCTGTAGTTGGCCCGGATGCTCCTTCTTCCTTGCACCACTTTATTATCTCCTTCCCCCCACCACACTGGGGATCATCCGTTTAAGTGTTGGCATTGCCAACACAGCAATAGTCCAGGCCAGCCTTTTAACTTTATTGCCAAGTGAGCCAGGACTCTGGGCAGGGCTGAACCCACCACAGCTCTCCCACAGGGCTCACTGACAGTCGCAGATGGGTAAGGGCAAGCACAGGAGGCTTGGAGGCCTGGTTTGGGTTTAGAATGGCCTCCTATATTTCACCCCTGCTTGACAGGCCATGGTAGTGGGGTCACCCCCCTCAATACTGCTGGGTGAAAGACAAAAAGGCCTCTTCTGCACACCACTGTTGGAGATGTTATAATAGCCAGAGCAGCTCTGCTACTGCTTTGGATGCCTAGGAGAGCTGGTTTCTGCATTCCAGTGGGATCCCCCAATTCCAGGCCCATGCAAAGCTGAATGCCTGTAGTGTGTGCCTAGATACCACAATGATGGGTACAGTGTAGCTTTCTAGAGATCCCAGGTCTGGGGGCTTTGTAGTGGGACTTGTAGGGCGAACATGCTCTCTGGCTAACTGCAGCTGTCAACCCCTAGTGGAACCAGCTTACGTAAGCAGAGAACTCAATCCCAGTCAGGGAGGCAATGAAATCAGCCATGTAAGGAAATAGTGAGAAGACGCGGCAGGGGAATGAGAGGTTATTTGTGCTGGCGCCCTTTGCTGGCATGTCCCTTCTGCCCACGGAGGAAAACACACCACAAAAGCCATCCCGGATTTGTTTGTCCAGGAAGAAAACAAATGTGTCAGACAAAGTGGAGGAGCTTTAATTTCACACACCTGTGCTGGCTGCAACCTGCCATTGGCATTCCCTGGCAACCAGGCTCTGAGCAGGCTGTATTTTCCTTCCTGCACTGTCTGAAACAGCATGTCTGTGTTAAGAAAGGGGCCGGGGCACGTTAACAACTTGGGATCCAGGGCTGTTACACACAGGAGATCCAGTGCAGCCCTACAGGCAGAATTGCCTTCAGGCCAGGAGCTGCAAGGTGGAGACAGACCATCCGGTACATCCAAAGGTTGGACAGGCCCCACCTCGCTAGCTCCAAAAGCAATGAGAGATGTGTCTTGCCAAGCAAGTGAGAAACAACCCCAAGCCAAGCACAGGTCAGCTATGCATCCCTTGGATATGCCCCAGCCAGAAAGTGCTTCCTGGGCCCAGTTCCTTCATGGGATATGGCCTAGTAACCCCTGTTCTTCTCTCTTATTTTAGCCTACCTTGGCGGCCTCCTAACAAATGCAACCAGCATTGGCCAATTGACAGCCAACCATGACCCCGGAGAGTTTCCACTGGGAGTGTGGAGGAGTATCTAAGGTACTCCGTTTGCTGGCTTCTGAGAAAAAAATGAATGGCAACCCCTCCTCCCCCATGCCAGTCTGAAACAGGATCAGTTATGGTCTATATGCTGTGGGAGTTCACTGCATGCTGTTCACGGGAAAAGGCTTCAAATAACCAACTGCATCACAACATAATTCTTCTTCACCATCATCATCACCACCATGGTAGCTCCTACAGTTTCACCCACCACTCAGGGTCCCATTGTTCAGGGCACCATGCTCACGCAGATTAAGCATTTCTGCTCCTGAGAGTTTACACTTTGGCAGGCCCAGACAGACACAGAGTGAGAGAAAGCAAAGATACTCTCGTTTGACATTCTTTTAACTCAGCTTCAAACATATGCCCTGGAACCAGTTCTGGACCAGCTTCACCAGCTCTCCATTTACTCTGTCCCACTCTGCTCTTCAAAGGAGCCATAAACCCAGCATAACCCACATTAACCAGAGAGGCTGGATTTACAGCTGCTTTGCACGGCCAGAGCAGGGCAAAAACCACTGGAGCATTGCAGCAGATTTGGTACCAAGGCTTTAAACTTTTAACCAAAATACTGCATGGCGCAGGGGCAAGACTGCAGCTCCAACGTCCTACCCCCATCCTGCAACCAGCCCCTCTGGGCTTCCCTGGTTTTTCATTATTTGCGCTTCCGTTCTGCAGGAGGTTTGCAGATATATGCAGGCTCAGCAGTGTTCAGCCACTAATGCATCACCAGAGCATCCTGGGACATAGCAAAAAGATTTATGTAATGCAGAGGTCACTCTCTTGCCCTTTAAGTCTGAAAGACCAAGCCAAAGAATTGTAGGAGGTTCTCCCAAACGTCTAATGAATTTGGAATGACTGTGTGTTCCTAGATTGTCCTCACCCTCCAGCTCCTTGGCCTCCTGGCATGCAAGTCATTCATTTCGCTTTTCTTGAAAAAAATGTTTTATCATTTCAATCCACACTTTGGGAGTGTATATGTGGACGGAGTTATGATAATTCTGGAAGAGCTCTTCCAGGCTGACTCCCCGGGTGGACACTGCTCCAAAAGCAACGTGACTCTATTCAGGAATAAGCCCTTTGCTTACAAATGAACCAATTATTCTGGGATCAAATTACTGTTATTTGTAAAGAATGTGTCTACATGGGGAGCTATTCCAGAACAGATAAATGATAATGGAATCGCTGTTCTGGAAAAGTTATTCCATGACTGCTCTGCTGAGCCAAGTTCCCACCCTCTCCCCCCTAGACAAGTCTCTTCCCAAAAAAGCTGTTGACAGAGGGACCTGGGTAAGCAAGCACATAGGTTGGGAAGAATAGAATCATAAATGCACCAGTTCCCCAGGCAGAGGGACCACTGTGCTCATCTTGTCTTACTTCTATCTAATAGAGGCTAGGGAACAAGCCTACAATAATTCCTGGAGCAGATCTTTCAGAAAAATGTCAGTGACAGAGAATCCACCAAGACTGCTGTTAAGTTGTTCCAATGGTTAATTATTCTCACTTCAACACTGATGCCTTATTTCCGGCCTGAAGTTCTCTAGCTTCAACTTCTGGCCATTGGATGGTGTATACCTTCCTCTGCTAGATTGAAGCGCCCAGTATTAAATATTTGCTCACTACACAGGTATTTCCAGAGTGTGATCAAGTCCCCATTTAACCTTCTCTTTATTAAACTAAATAGATTGAGCTCCTTGAGTATAAGGTGAGCTACCAAATCCTTGGATCATTCTTGTGGCTCTTCTCTGGCCCTCTCCAGTTTATCAACATCCTTGTTGAACTGTGGGCATGAACCCTGGAAACAGGACTCCAGCAGTGGTCACACCAGTACAAACACAGAGGTAATATAACCTCCCTGCTCCTATTTATGCATTCCAGGATCCCATTAGCTTTTTTGGCCTCAGCATTGCACTGGGAGCTCACACAGTGGTGGTTTATAATGAAACAAACTGTGCCCTGCAATGGGCCCCCAATGACATGGGGGCCCCAAAATTCAGGACAAATATGACAAGTGACTGAGCTTAATAAGGTTGCAAGTCACAAAGCAGTCCAGGTTTTCTGCATTCTGTGCACTTATTCTGCAAGCTGTGCTCTAAATGAGGTTTTTTTAGCCTAGCAAAGAGTTTTTCACTGTCTTGGCAATAGCATAACAACAATGAGGTGTAAGTGGAGGATTGAGTCCACTATTGTGTGGAATTATCCTGGCTCATACACTACCCTACCTAATTGGTTAGCAAAAGGATCTGAGCCCTCACTCCTACTCCCTTTACCCAGAGGACTGCCTGACCTCAAGGACTCCCCTCTCATTCTCCAGTGTGGTGGAGCCCCTATAACCCTGACAAGGCTGGGCCCTGGATTCCTGGACTCCTGGGGTGTTAACTCCCAACCTTGTTGTGGTCATCTAGGGCAGGGGCTAGAGTGTCCTCACTCTGGGGTGTTAACTCTGCAGTGGGTGCTTCCCTGACTCACTTATTGCATATAGTACAAAGCAATACAATTTATTAAATGAACAATGATAAAAAATCAAATAAAAAAATAAAGGAGGAGAAAGGTTAAAGGCAAACACCCAACCCACCCCTTGGCACAGAGGCATCACACGTAGCATCTTTGGGGTGCAAGGGATGTTCATAGTCTGTTCCTTAGATGTCTCAGGCCTCCTGCCCAGACCATGGCTGTGCTACAGGGATGCAGAGAGACAGACATGTTCACTGGTAGTGGCCACATGGCCCAGGCTTGAGGGAGCAGAGCTCTTCTCCCTGGCATCAACCCCCCCCCCCACTGGGGTTGTCCCCCTTTCTGGCTGGCTTCTGAGGCCTCTTGGCTAGTGAGGTCCTTCTGCACTGGGCCCTGCCTGGGGTTCCCCTGCCTCACCCTTCCCAGCTGCTCACCACACATGGCTCCAGTCATCATCTATACTTTTTATTTTTATACATTTTTCATGTTAACGTAATGCAGGGCTCAACGAATGCCAGGCACCAGGTCACCATGGCACATGGCGCTTGGCAGCGCTCTGGTAGCCAGGAATGTTCTTTATCTTGGCTGTGTCCTTGGGAGGGGCAGGGGAATGAAGCTGGGCACATGGCCCCACTAACTCTAAATCCGCAACTGGGACAGAGGTCCCCATCCTGCAGGTGTGGCCTCTATTCTTTGGTCCTAGATGTCTACATTTACATTTAGCCAGATAAACAGAGTGTGTTTTACTTATACCCAGTTCACCAAGTGATCTCATTGCTCTGTATCAACAACCTGCCTTCATTATTTGCCAATTCCCCCCTCAGTCTCTGTGAGCTGCAAACTGAGGGGAGGTGAGCAGGAAAGGACACAAGACAGCAAGTAGCAGGATGGGGGCAAGGTCTCAGACCTGCAGCGCAGAGACACTTCGAGTAGAGACCAGCACCCCACGACTCCTCCTGACTAGGCACAGAGGAATTTCCCTTCCAGCCCCACTGAGCTCTCTAGTGTAGAGGGCTCCAGGGCTGGTTTTCAGAGCAGTAACAGGCAAGATGCCTACAGAGCAAATCCAGCCATCCTGGCCACCAGAGGGGGAGGGAGGTCTGCTCACTGGTAACCTTCATCATTGGGGATAAGCCAGAAAGCTGCTGCCGCCAGCACAGATGAGTACAGGACAGGTGGCAGCTTTGATATATGATGTAGGTAGGGACAAACACAAGAGCCTAGGGTGGGAGCAGCAAAGAATGGGGGAAGGTGTGTGAAGATGATGACAGGTCACCTGCCCTGCTGATGGTTCCCAGTCCCTAGCCTCCTAGGTCCCTACCTGCCTGGCAGAGCCGTAACTAAAGCGGGGCCAATGGGGCTTTGCCCCAGACACGCTACAGAGGCTCAATGCACCACTCTATTAAAGGACAGTTTTTGCGGCGCCAGCTCCAAGCATTGCTAATTGCAAGGGGCGCGTTCTGATCAGAACATGCCCCAGGCAGGAAAACAGAGCATTATGACTCTGCTGTCTGGAAAATACTGGAAGCCAGGCGAGTATCTTGTAGGAGATGTTTTGGAATGGAGAGTCAGAAAGCAGCTGCATCTTGCTAACCGTCCATAAATTTACAGACTGTCCGTAAAAAAAGTATAATGTTAACTCTGTCAGTAAATCCATGAATAAATGAAAATGCCTATCAAATTAGGAAGAAATAAAACATATTGTATTTTGACATTGTCATCATTCAGAAGCACTTCTTGTATCACAACTTTATCACTTCTATTACTGCACATGTCCAAAGAAATCAACTGATCAATTAACTGCAGCTTAAACAATTGCATAATTCCAAATTCCTGTGTATAGAACATTGTGACTGAGTACACACTTTTGTGACATTATTATAATGTTCATGGTATTTTTAGTGATGTCAGTAAAAACTTTACTGTGTCAGTAAAAAACAACTTCAGATTTTAATGTCAGTAAAAACTAAAATGCAAGGGTGGCAACTCTGTCCAGAACAAGAGACCTTGAAAAAGCCCCAAATTGCTACGCTTTTCACCTTGCCTTGGACAGGACAAGCCTTTGGGATGAAAATAGCTGGAAATAAATAACTGGAACGTGCTCTGGAACAGTTAAGCTGCCAGGTTCACCTTTCTGAACAGGAAAGCAGATGCTTCAAGTAATTCACTAAGTAGTTTTTGTTTGCCCTCACACCTAGCTTTCTTCCAGGCATCCAAGTTTAATTGTCTATATAAGCCTAAGCTCATGATATGTTCAAGCTAGATAAGACAAAAACAAATTTCAACTTTTTACAAAAAGTAATAATACAAAAACCAAAGGATCACACTGATCAATTTCACCCTGCAGTGAAGTGTGGTAATTTCTTGGAAAAGGAGGTCAGAAGGAAACATCAGACACTAGAAAACTCTTAGTCACATGGTTCCATCCAAAACAGTCCTGGCAACACATGAGAGATTTGTTCTCCCAGAAAGTGCTGTAGAAAAAAAACAATCTAGCAGTGCAGAGACTATGATAAGCATTTAACAATGATGCAAAAGACAGAATTTTTTAGACTTTTTACACCACTGCTAAAAGGGAAATCTTGATGCACCCTAACCTGTGGTGGCTACTGCACTACCATAATCTTGCTGACACATGTTGGAGATAGAGTTAGATGTGCAAGTCATGTTCATTCAGTCATGGGGTCTCTTAGAAACAGCCCTCCAAAAAGGAGTTGATTTTAATAATCAAAGTCCTCTAAAAATATACAAATTGGGAGAGATTGTCCTAAAAATTGGTAGGGCTCAAGACCTGCTGTTGTAGACTTTTACACATAAATTTAAAGTCAGGTGGTTAAGGGGTCCCCAAGATACACCCTTCCCCCAAATGAGCTGGTCAGAATTTCTGAAGTGCACTAAAATCCACACCCATGTGTGCATTGCTTTAAAAATGGGTATGCTGCAACAGAGAAGTAACAGAAAACAGAACTTGTGGTGCAATTTGGGAATCATTTTTTTAGGGGTTTCCCAAGATTCAATCTCAAACACACACAAACACTCTGCTTTTATCATTTTCAGACTATCATGTGAGTGCAGTGCTAGGAACAAATCCAGGGACTCTGACCTTATATTGTATAGCACTGAATTGTTCCTGAATCCAGCTACTTATCAGTACTATGAACCAGATTACAAATAAAACTTATTGCACTATAAAAGCTTTAGTACTGCGTCCTTCAGAAAAATTGCATCTCTACAAACTACTGCTTCCTTAGAAATTTCTTTGTGTGTGACACACACAGAACAAATACATTGCTCAGTGGGCAAAGGCAGCAAATATTTTCCCTGGAATGAAGGACAATGAGGTCAGTTCCTCTAGTCAGGTATGTTGTGAGAAAGTCCAGCATCTCACAAATGCACCCCAATGCCACCAATTCCTTTGCCCAGGTCCTGCTGCTCGGTGAACAGTGTCTGGGACAGGAAACCCAGTGGGCAGTGTGAGGTTGGGATGACATGGCAAGGACTAATTGCCACTCTAAAAATGGCACCAGAGCAGACAGCACCAAGAGTGTCAGCCTGGCCAATGCATTTCTCCCTGAATTTCTGCTGGGCAGCACCAGGTCTGGCTGGGACACTGGGAGCAGCCACTTTCAGAGCCTGACCCCAATGCTGAGCTCTGAGATCACAGCTGGGTTCAGAGAACAATCAAAATATGCCCCAGCATGAGTTGGGGTGTGCTCAGCAATGGGGCCTAGCATGGGCCCACAAGCACTGACATTCTGGGAGGCAGGAATGAGAAGCCCCAGAGAGATTAATGGAGTGAGTCCTTCACACCTGGAGATGAATAGTTCACTTCACACCACTCTGAGCCTCTGAGGTTTGTGCAGCCCCTGCCCCACACACTAGGTCCAGATTTGGTTATGGGCTCCAGATCTCCTCCCCTTTTCTCACTCCAGCTGGAACTGGCCCTCCTCTCCACCCCATGGCCCTGTCCAGTTTATGGGGCCAGGGGGTGGCAAGGAGGGTGGAGCTGGTGACTGAGCAGTGGGTGGAGGGGTAGGGTTCAGACCAGCAGATGACTGTGTTTGGGTGAGTCTCAGCAATGAGCATGGTGAAGGAATGTGGGATGGGTTGGAGAAGTGGGGCTCAGAGAAGTGCAGGGGTTTGGATGGTGCAGGGTCAGACATTGCCTGTGTGTGAGCTCCTGAGAGGTCAGTACAGCCCTGGAACGTGAGCTTTGTCACTGGAGGGGAGCAGCCAAACACCAGGTCTGACTAAGAATTGGGTATCTATGATCCCACAGTCGATTAGAGACCCTTTTTTGGCAGGGTAATAAGCCTTCTGGATGGGCAATGGCAGCAGATGTGATACTGCTACTAGGCTACTAGGATGACCAATGGAAAACCTTCCTCAAAAAGCTTGACTTGTGTAGCCTAACCAAAAGAAGAGTGAGGGGAGATATGGTTACTCTCTACGTAATACATCAGAGGAATAAATATCAGGGAGGGAGAGGAGTTGTATGTGGACACAAGAACATATGGATATAAACTGGCCAATGGCAAGTTTAGACTGGAAATTAGATGAAAGTGTCTAACCACCAGGGGAGTGAAGTTCTGGAACAGCCTTGCAAGGGGATCCGGGGTGGGCAAGAAATCTAGTTAGCTTCAAGACTGAGCTGGATAAATTTATTAGGGGATGGTATGAAGGGACAGCCTAATTTGGCAATTAAGTGATCTTTGATTCATAGTGGTAAAGATGCCCAATGGCCTGTGATGGGATGTTAGATGGGGAGGGCTCTGAATTATTACAGAGGATTCTTTCTGGTGTCTGGCTGCAGAGCTATGCCCACATGCTCAGAGTCTGGCTGATCACCATATTTGGGGTTGTTAAGGTATTTTCCCACGGGGCAGATTGGCGGAGTCTTTAGGTGGGTTCGTCTTCCTCTGTATCCTGGACCATGAGTCGCTTGCTGGTGGATTCACTGTACCTTGAAGTCTTTGAACTAGTATTTGAGGACATCAATAACTCAATCATAGGTTAAGGGTCTATTACAGAATGGATGGATAAGGTTCTGTGGCCTGCGTTGTACAGGAGGTCAGACTAGATGACCATAATGTTCCCTTCTGACCTTCTAGTCTACAAGTGTATGAGTCTAGCTTGACTTTAGTAAGGATTTTGATACTGCCTCACATGACCTTCTCATAAAAAAAAAATCTCAGGAAAGTTGGCCTAGACAAATCTACCACAGCGTGGTTGCAGAACTAATTTGTTCACAGTCAGGCTGGAAGGTCATGTTGGGTGAGGTCCCTCACAGATCTGTCCTAGTTAGAGTTCTATTCAGAATCTTAAATGATTTAGCGCCATGCAGACCATGCTTCTAAAATCTGCAGATGATGTCAAATTGGGGGTGGGGGTGGTTTGAAAGTCCTTTGAAAGACAGAATTAAAAATGAAAATGATCTTGACATATTGGAGAAATGGTCTGAAATAAGTAGGCTGAAATTCAATAAGGACAAATGCAAAGCACAACCATACAAAATGGAAAGATCCAAAGAGGTAGCCATGCTAGTCTAGTTCAGTAAAACAAACAAACAAGGAGTCCTGTGGCACTTAAAGACTAACAAATTTATTTTTTGCTTTAGCTTTCATGGGAGAAAATCTGTCTAGAGAGGCGTATTGCAAAAAAGCATCTGGGAGTTCTAGCAGATCACAAACTAACAAGGAGCCAACAATGTAACACTGTTGCAGAAAAAGCAACCATCATTCAGGGATGTATTACAAGGAGTGTAATAAGCAAGACACAAGAAGTAATCCTTCCACTCTACTCAGCACTGATAAGGCCTCTATTGAAGTTGTGTGTCCAGTTCTGGGCACCAAGCATGGGGGAAGATGTGGGCAAATTGGAGAATGTCTGGAGGAGAATGACAAAAATAATGCAAGTTCTAAAAAACACAACCTATGAGGGAAGACTGAAAACAGTGGGTCTGTTTAGTCTAAAGAACAGAAGACTGGAGAGTAACATAAGACTCTTCAAGTACATGAAAAGCATTATAAAGACGAGGGAGAGAAATTGTTCTTTTTTACCACCGAGGGCAGGAGAAGAAGCAGTGGGCTTAAACTTCAGCTACAAGATTTAAGTTGGACAGTAGGTAAAACTTCCTGTCAGGATATTTAAGCACTGGAACAAATTGTGTAAGGCAGTTGTGGAATGCATGGTTGTAGGCTTTTAAGAACAAGTTAGACAACCACCTGTCAGGGATGAGCTAGACCAGTGACTCTCAACCACTATGTTGGGACATATTACTGTCACCACACAGTGGTAAGTGTGTTGTGGAGAACAGCATAGATGACTGGATTTGGCCTGGGAGAGGTGGACTGGTGTGTCCTATAGGATCGTGATATGCCACCAAATGCGTTGAGACCTGCAAGAGGTTGCAAACCACTGAGCTAGACAACATTTAGCCCTGTCTCAGCACTGGCACTGGATGAGGTGACCTCAAGGTTCCTTCCAGTCCTACATTGGTATGATTTTATGATTGGGCAGCTTCCTTATAGATAGATTCCATTTAATTTGTCATCTCCTGACTCCTCTTTATGTCTCTGTTTTGCCTAGTTCTTTATGACACCTAGAGAAAACATCCGGTCGGTGTTTGTCTGTCTGCCTGTAGCCAGTTGTTGTAGCTGTGTCAGTCCCAGGATATTAGAGAGACAAGGAGGGTGAGTGAATCTCTTTTGCTAGGCCAACTTCTGTTGGTGACACAGAGTCCTGGGTCTGAGTGGATGGGATCCCTGCTCTCACTTCTGCATTGTGCAGGTTTCAGTCCATGTCTGAGATGCAGATGCAGTTTTTGCTGGTCCGCTTCAGGCTGGGAGCTGTGTTACTCTTGGTCCCTGGATAATTATAGCCTAGCTGCTTATATACCCTTCACGCAGGGCTGTAACAGGAAGGAAGCTGGTGGGACTCATCTGACGTAACTGTAATCTCCACCCCCTGCCCATTTCCCCTCCCACCCTCACCCTCTGCGTGAGAATTCGGCTCTTGTGACAAGACAAATAATATCACGTTGTTTTTCAGAGGCTCAGTAGAAACCACAGCTTCCCCTTTTGGAGGCTCTGTTGCAGGCACAAGAACAGTGTTTTAGAGTCAGATGTAGCCATAAGAGTCCAGGTGCTGCCATCATCCCTGTGTTTGGTGAACTCTAACTCAAAACCTTCCCTCTTCCTACCTCAACTTCTGGAAAGGAAGCTCAGAGCTAATCATTGATGGTCCTTTCTTGCCACTGGCACTCTGCAAATGGGTGCCTAAAGTGCTACGTTGCAACACAACCTCACACTCTGGGGACACAAAGATACCGCAAGGGTTCGAAAGACAGAGGTTGCTGCACAGTAATTTCTGGCTGCGGTTGAGTTCCTCCCACATCCTGAGTTGATTTAGGCATAGACTACAACACCAGGCTCTTCCCTGATCACCCCATCCACTTCATGAACATATCATGCCACCCTAGTCTCCAGCACTGAATGTTTGGGTTGGTGTCTTCTGGGCACATCCCAATGTACAGCAACCATCTCATAGCCCAGGTGCCTAGCATAGTATCTTGCACTGTAATCTCAACCGCTATCAGGTCAGGCAAGCACCAGGTAAAACCTTTGGGAGTTCCCCAGTGATTATTTATTGTTCCCATAGGTCCAAAGTAAGACTAGATAGAGCCTTGTTGTAAAGTGCATGACAGAAACCACACAGTGACCTTGCCCATCCTAAAGAAGATCAACTAAAATACACAAGGCAATTCCAGGATGGTAGGAGAAACTGACAGAGAGAGAGAAAACGACCTGCTGGAGGCCACTGGTGAAGTTAGGCTAATAAGTCAACTGACTCCCTTCCCTAGCCTTCTCAACTAGCCCATGCTAGCCAGGAGCTCCAGACATCTTTGCATCACCAAGAAACACAAGAGACTCCTGAAAAGTGAAGCCAGTCCAACCCAGAAGTTTCATGAACAACACTGTTCATGAGTCAGCAATGAAGCAATACCCCAGCTTGGGGCTAGGGGGCACTGTGTGCCCACTGCTGTTTATGAAAGCCTCTGGCTCAGCTCTCCATAGCTGGGGGGGCTCTGGTGTCACGGAGAACCCAGAAAAGCCTCTTGGATCCCCTCTGTTCACAGCCCACCAGGACCCTGCTATGGTGGAGCTTTCTCCCGTTCACCTGGGTCTCCATGCTACCTGTAGTAGCTTCCAAATCCAGGCCCAGAGGGTCCGACCCTTGCTCTGTCTGGTCTCCCTTGGGGGGGGTTCCTCCCTCCATGAGGGTCCCAGCCGTCCGAATCAGCAGTGACACTCAGCCAGTGTAGCAGTCAGAGGGTTTATTAGCAATCCACTTAGCACAGCAGCTAGGACAGTTGGCTCTCAGATCAACCAGGCGGGTAGATAGTAAACCCCCAGGACGAGCCCCGGAGGTCCTGCCCCTCTGACCTCCATCTTCCTTCTTCCCCTCTCTCCCCTTTGTTCTCCTCTCTAACCAGCTGCCCTGCCCCTGGTCTAAACCGGCCACAACCTGTCACCCCCAGGGGGTCCAGGTAAGGTCGCACTAAAGCCTCTTCCCCCCTAGTGGTACCTATAGTTATCACACCCCTGTGTCCCATCACCAGAATACCATCACCAAAGAACAGGAACAGAAAAGAAGAACCACAGTAGCCCAAGAGGTTTTCTTACTTCATCACATCTGGTGATGTGGCCAGTTTGCAGCTCCAGCTGTGATTCTTCTGCCCAGTTACCAGTGCTCTGCTCTGGACACCTGAATTGCTGCTGCCAGGTTCTGAAGTTAGTGGTGGATGGGCTGCTATGCCCTGACCTAGCCCACTGGGCATTCAGGGGTTAATCAGTGTTCACCAAGGACTTTGTGATCACTGGCTCAGAAGCACCATAGAAGGATAAAGCCAGCAAGTCCCAGCAATACTGCTGAACTGGTCCTTGCTCTTGTGAATGGCTCCACTGCCCATCCACACTAGAAGTTCCTAGTGCTCCCAGCAGCACAATGCAGGATCTGTAAGTGCCTTTGATAGGTCACCCAAAAGCTGTGTCTATGCTCTAATCATCAGAGCCCATCAGAGGAGGGACACTCTGAAGCAGAGGCAAACAATGGAGCCAGCTTGTATGACAGAATCAGAGAAGATGAGGGCTAGAAGGGGCCTCAGGAGGTCATCTAGTCCCACCCCCTTGTAACAACCTCACCTAAACCATCCCAGACAGGACTTTGCCAAGCCAGGCTTTAAAAGGGATGGAGAGTCTAAGAATTGTAGTTGGAGCTTGGGAAGTTTATGATGAGGGTGCTATGACAGTTATTTCATTAGTCAGAAGTGGACTCAGTGACCCAGTCCTACGACCCTTCCAGTCCTTCGATTGTAAGAGAAATTCAGCCTTCCCCAGCCTTAGCAGGTTCATGCTAGTACACTGTGGGAGGCACTACCATAGTGTGAAATGCTGCACAGCACAATGTTCACTGAGAAGCAGGTCTCCACTACAAACCATTCATCCTTCTGGGGAAAGCTTCAGTTACATACCAGCATCGGTACGCGGGACATGGAGAAAAGATGCGAATAACAGGATAGAAGCATCAATCATCCCCAGACCTTCCCCGACCTTTTTTCCAGCTAGTGAAAGGCCTGAGAGTCTTAGATGCAGAAGTCATCTTCGGATCCGGAGGACAAGTCCAGCGTAGGTTAAGGCAGGTCAAGCATCAACGCAAATGGAAACCAGTCTTCATTTCCAACTGAATCCTTGGTGCCAGAGGTGGGGCCAGACCTGATCTGGCAGGGCTTCTTGCTGACAGGGGTGGTCTGGCTGAAAAAAACTGAACTTCCTGCTTTCAGTCATGTAATCAGAAGCAGAAAGTTTGGGAAGTCAAGCTGCAAGTGACTGGCGGAGAAAACTCCACAAGTAGCTAAACAGAGCTTGGGTGAGCCTGCTTTCAAAATGGGTAGGACCTGGCCTACCAGACCCACCCGTTTTATGCCCCTGTTTGGTTCTTCTGCTGCTGGCATCCACATAAGCAGAGCTAACTGATGGGCATTTTGTGGTGGACACACTGTTGTGTCCCAGGTTGGCAGGAAACTTCTCAAAGCAAGTCCCATGGTACAATGGTCCGAGCTTCACTGTGATCTATGCTGGTTATGCCTGTGTTGCTCAGTCCCTGCACAGACTCTCCCCTCCCACTCGTTCTATATGCTGGAATCCTAACACCTGCGATGGATGTCCTGGGGGTGGGCATGACTTTGGTCCCTGTGTCAGGAATCTGGAGTGGATGTTCCCAGAATATCAGGGTCACACTTCCCCTATTTGGAAACCACCAAGCAGCCCTCCCTTACTGGGGTGGCCTAGAGCACAATACAGGGAAGAGGGAGGGACTCAGAAGTCCCCATGGACAAAGCCAGTACAGTTATCTGAAGAGGCTGCAGCCCTCAGAGAACGAAAATGAGTGCCCAGGGAGGCCCAAAGGGAAAATCAGGGTCTGGGGGGAGGGGAGATGTAGCTCCCCATGGAAAGTGCAAGAATTCCACGTGTCTGGGAGGAATAGAAGCGATGGGATAGTTTGCCAAGCAAGTGACCCGCTTCACCAGCAGGCCCAGTGTTTGATGACCAGTCAGAGACCAGCATTTATGGCTTATTAGAGTAACTTTGGTATCTGGGGCCTACCCCTCTGGAAGGGCAGGGAGTCGCTCCAGCAATTTGGGGACATCAAACATCATTGCACAGTTGGCCCCTTCATCTTCACCCGTGGGCCAGCTTCGACCCTTGTCACCACCCCAAAACAAGTGTCAGGTGGCTTCACTGCCATGAGGAGCACAGCACAGCAATGCCATTGGAAAGTGCTGAGATCAGGGGCTGCCCCCAAGTGCCCCATGTGCATGTTCCAGCCAGCTAATAAGCATGGACCTAGAGACCTCTGCAGTCTACTGCTCAAGAACAGTGACGCGCTGCCATTGTTCTGCTGGCAATCTGAGCCAGAAAACAGAGCATTGAGCTGCCTGTTGATGTCTCTGCTTTCCTACGGCCTCCCTCGCAGCTCACACCCACCAGTAGCTGTATCCTCCCAACACCCGGACGAGCTGGCTCCGCACTATCAGCCTCAACATGTAGCTCAGGAACAGAGGCCCAATGAGCTGAAGGGAACTGGCCAGGTCACACAGCCCCACAGCAGGGCTTGGCAAGGGCTGCACAAAAGACAGCTCCAGAAGAAAACCATCTGGTTGCGCTGGAGCACCTCTGCCTCTGGTGGGGAGCAAGCAACCAGCCTGGTTGAGTTTGGAGCCCATGCACTGTGAGATGGTATGGTGGTGGGAGTGATAACCCTTGTCTACACACCATGTCCTGCCAGCCCTGGCATGGTTCCTTCAAGGTTACCTGGGCAGAAGAAGAGAAGCTCCAGCATCACCATTCTGGGTCTAACACAGCCTGAGCCAGGATGAGACCTGCCACATCAATCAAAGGCACCTTACAGGCTTTTGCAGACCAGTAGGGCCAGGCAGTTCTCAGGGAGCACATGCCAAGCAGAAGGGGTAAAGGGAAGCCCCAATGGGGGACAGTCACTGCTTGGCTAGGGCCAGTCAGCACCACTGGCTTCGCTCCCCAGAAATGCAGCAGCAACAGGGTGGCCACTTCTCTCATGACTCAGGACTCCCTGCAGCAGGGTCCACTAGGAAACTCTGGGGAGCATCACAGAGTCTGGACATGAAGACAGAGAAGCACACAGGCTTATCTGCCACATGTTACAGCATGGGGACCAGGGTACGGCTGCTTGTCACCGCCATGTGCTCAAAGCCCATCACCAGCTGGGGGAAGCCTGCAAAACAAGGGCTGCAAAATGCCCAGCTGTTGTGTCCAAAGATAAAGAAACACATAGCTGCCCACATCCATGGGTCTGAAGGGCAGCCCACTCCTCCTGCCGCCTACCCATTACATACTGGGAGCTACAGCTCCATTGCACACTGGGATTCCCACTTACAGGGACTGTACCAGCCTGTATTCAAAAAGGGAACATGCTGTTTCAGGAGGGCTGTGTGGGCTCAGGCTGGGTTGTTCCTGCAAGGTCCCCCCACATCTCCAGGGCCAGAGGCTGGCTTTGCAGACAACATGTGCAATGAGAACCAGAAGAGTTGAGCTGATATCAGAATCCCTAAAGGGAGAATCCAACAAAGGAACATGCTGAACAGTTTCCCATATCCACAGGAGGCCTCAGGGATGGCCCTGGTAGCAAGCAGCCAAGGAACAAATCAAGCTGCGCCAACCTAAACAGATCACACACACACTGGGGGGATTAGATCCTCGCCATGGCCTGGTGCTGGAGCATCACCCCACCTGAGAGCTTGGAATCTGAGGCACCAAGAACTGATGGGACTTGCTTAGGGCAGGCTGCATGGGAGAGGCCCAGTCACCTACTAGGCCAGCCTACCTTTCTCCCTGTCCTGGGCAGCCCAACTGAGGCCCCCCAGACTTCCTAGAGCCTTTGTGGTCCCAGGTGCACTGGTGGTAGCAAAGTGGCTCCTTCATTTCTTCTGACAAAGCTGTCTGGCTCACCCTAGGCAGGTGGGGAACAGGGAAAGCACCATGCCCCCCTCTGGTGCCCAGGCAGCCCCCTGATCCAACAGCTAGTTCTTCCCTCTCTGGGCCTCTGTTCCCATGGCACCCTGATGCCAACCACTGACCAGAACTCTTCTGTTCCTACAGTCACTGGAGCAAACTCACTGCAGGGGAGCCCAGGGCAGGCACTGGATTTACCCTCACATCTGGAAAGTCTGAGTGGGGTCTGATGGCTGGACAGGGTGCATTACACACATTGGTGTGACTGTGCTTCACACTGTGACTGATGAGCCCACCCCACAGCTAAGTTCCCTGTGGGAGGATGCCACCCAGCCATCAGATAACCCCCTGGGTGACGGCTGCCCACTGACATTACACATCTTCCAAGGAACCTCATTCAGCTGTGGTACGTGGTGACTGGAGGGTGACGGTGCATATTACAGTTCCGCTAGGAGTGTGATTGCATAGCCAGATCACACACTTCATAGCATGCTACAGGCCCCAGTGCATCCTGCTTTAACACAGATACAATGAATGTGTCACCAATCTGTGCCCCCCAGAGGGCAAAGTCATCTATGCAGGGCAGGCCCTTCCATGGTCACTTGTTCCCAGCCAAGCTTTCAGGTACAGTAGCGCTGAGAGTCCCATTGAGTCCTCTGCTCTGTAATGCCATGAATGGTGCAGTCCTGGCTCTCCTCCATCATAAGGGACATAGCAAGCTGCTTTATGCTCCGAGGGCCATATGCCACACTTCTTCCTCTGAGAACACTCTCACGGACTTGAACTGATGTTCTGCCTGGGGAAAGAGCTTAGGGTTTTCCACTACTGCATGTTTAGGGATTGTCCTTCGGCTCCTGCTCCGAGGGCCTGTGGACACACGCATAGGTAACAGCAGCTGGCACTGACAGACAATAATGTGCCAAGATGGCACCACACAGAACAAGCTGAACCTGGAACAGATGACCAGGTACATGAGCAACAATGGTGGTGCAGTGGGTAAGGGAAGGGAATGACATCAGTTAGCTCCCGTGCAGGGCATGGGAATTTGTAATTAACACCTTCCTCCACCACACATGGGTGCAGGAGTGGCCAGGAGGCTCTGTGGCCTGCATTGTGCAGGAGATAGACTAGATGATCATATTGGTCCTTCTGACCTTAAAATCTATAAATCCCAGGCAAAATGGTGCTGATGTCCCCTGAGAGAAGGGGGGGCAGGCTGGGAGGCTGGGGGGGGGATGATGGGGACCTGGATTAGCAACAGTTCCTTCTTGCTGCAAAGCTCCTGTCCCTAGCTGTGTTATTGTCACCATACAGAGGCCAAAACGCTGCATCACTAATGCTTTGCCATGGGACTCTGGCTGCATTTTCAAGCTGCATAACAGGCCCAGCAGGGAAAACAAACACTGAGCAATTGGAAGCTGCAAGGGCAGCAGGAGGAAATGAGAGCCAGTGCGGCTGGCAATCAGGGAACAGGGAGGAGTCAGGATTATATTGGGATGGAGGTTGTCAGCCCCCAGGCATCCCAAGATGCTTTGCAACAAGGAGTGCAGCAAGGAAGCTTTTTAAAGGTATGTTGCTAAGCAACAGATCATGGTCAAATGGCTCAGACATGCACCTGGGAGGCAGACCTAAGCCCCAAGCCAGTGACCTGCTGCATGACTTGGCTGAGGGTTGGGGTCTCACTGAGCTTCTGGTTTGCCAAGGGGAAGCACGGGAAAAGGGCCCTGCCCTACACAAGCAGGTGACAAGGTAAAGTGGTGATTGAGCAGAGCAGCACCTTCCTGGAGCCTGGGCACTAGCAGGGAGCAAAGCAAACACCAATACTTCTCTATGGGCTCTGTTTGGTGCTGTGGGTTTGCCAGTAGAGAAAGCTGTTTGGCTCTATGATGCAGGTCTAAAGCCTCTCAGCTTAGGGACACCCAGCTGGGATCCTGGTTAGCAAGGTCTAGTTACTGGGCACTTCCCTGCCCAGCCAGCAAAAGGGGGGACCTTATTTGCATGAGCTTTGTATTTGCATGAGTACAATTAAGTACTTAGCATAATTTCACTGTATGTGGATGAAACTACTCAAATACTGGCTATGATGGAAAATAGTATGTGTGACTGGTTTAGGTTACAGATCTCTGTGTTTCACCTGAAGGGGGAATTAAATGTTTTGTTGTTGTATGCTGTACTTTGATTGTAGTGTTCACCCTGCTCTGATGGAAAAGTAACCATCAGCATCACAGAACTCAGAAGAGTCACAGACCCTATTTTACATAGGAGGGAGTGGCAGCATGAGCTCTGCTGAAGTGCTGTGTCCCAGGCAATGCTTAATCCCACTCCCCTGTTGTTAAAAAGATAAGATGTAAAGATTCCCTGTAAAGTATTTTGTTATTTTGATCATGGACATGTCTCTAGTATCCTCAAAGCTGAAATTACTGAGATGAAATCACTAAAAAGCTAACTGAGGCCCAGCAGAGGTGCAGTGGATGGTGCCTGTGAATGGTCCTAGGCCCAACTAGATGGTGCCAGTGGCTGGCATGAGCAGCCAGTGGACAGTGCAAGTGGCCAGTGGACAGTGTGAGAGGTCAATGGGTGAAGCCTGTGATGGTGGTATGCATGGGCAGTAGGAGCCTCAAGTGGTCACCATCTATTAATGGAGAGAGCCAGCAGATGGGACTCAGCAAAACCCAGAGGTGGCAGAAGACAAATGGACAACTGGCTAAGCCTCCCTGCTCCCCCAAGGGGTGGATGCTGAAACCATAATGGTCAATATGGGGATAATGGAGAAGTGAAGGACACACTCTACATACAGTGGGGTAGGGTAAGTTCTGCTTATTGGTTTTTGTGTGAATTCTGCAGTGCACTGTCTCCCCACATCAGTGCTGGTCTTAATGTTGCCTTTGTATGTTTTTCTTATGTTACTATTAAAAGTTTTATCTCCTACACTCAGACTCATTCTTGTGAGAGGGGAAGCACTTCCCAACTAGTGTGCCGGGGCACACTGGTGTGCCACAGCAACACCCAAAGTGTGCCGTGAGCATCCCTGAGAGCTAGAGTTAAAGTTCCTTCCCTGCTCAGCCCAGCCACGTGGGCTGTGCAGGGCTGGGAAAAGCAGGGGGTTAAAGTAAGAGGGAAGGCACTGGAACACAATGTGGGGCCCCCTATTTTTAGGCAGGCAGCATTCTGGCCCCCCTAAAAATAGAGAAAGGCACCTGAACGTGGAGTTCCAGGGGTCCCCCTAAAAATAGCAGGAGCAGCCTGAACACAGTGTTCCGGTGGCTCCACCTCAGGCCCAGGCAGCAGAGAGGTGCAGGAGGCCAGGAGCGTGTGAATCTCCCGCTGCAGGGTGGAGCAGATTGTGTCAGGCAGCTTGCAAAGAGCCCAGGTAAGGGCTTTGGGGGGTGCTGCTGGGGGTTGTGTGCAGCAGGTGTGGGTGGGTGTGGGTGTGTGTAGCAGAGGTGGGTGGGAGTGGCTGTGTAGCAGAGGTGTGTAGCTGAGTTTGTGGGCTGGCTGTTTTGGTTGGGGTTGTGTGTAGCTGGGGGTGAGGGGGTGTAGCTGGGGGCTGGAGGCCTGGTTCTGGCCCCTGCAGTGGTGGGAGGATCCATCACAGGCAGCTGGGGGCTGGGGGAGGTGAGGACAGGACCCACTGGGCTGGGAGGGAGCAGCAGTGGGGTGAGGATTTGCCCTGGGTGGCAGGAAGCCACTGCAGAGAAGGGGGAAGTGGGTGCTGCACCATGCTCCCCTGCCCTACCTTCCGACTCCCCAGGTTCCCCCCGTCCCCCCCCACAAAGCCACTCTTGTTCTCCCTTCCTCTCTCCTCTCCTGCCACCCTGCGCTGTTCCTCACATGGCTGCCCTTCTCCTCTTTTGCCACCCCTGCCGTGCTGTGCTCCCCACACTCACTCCTGCCACTGCACACAACTCTTGACCTGCCATGTTTTGCCACCCCTGCTCTGATACCCCTACAACCCCATGCAGGAGCATTGCCGAAACACTGTGCCATGGTTC
Organism: Podocnemis expansa; assembly: GCA_007922195.1. Lineage (NCBI taxonomy): Eukaryota > Metazoa > Chordata > Testudines > Podocnemididae > Podocnemis > Podocnemis expansa. The sequence continues at coordinate 43,193,487 of ML681991.1, forward strand.
ATAAATATTCATATTTAATTTGAATATTCATGAGTTTTTTAAATGATGGTGTGCCTCAAAAAATTTGAGGGAATCAAGCTGTGCCACAGCAGAGAAAAGGTGGGGAATCGCTACTCTAAGGCACCCAGGGAATAGTGTGTGATTTCCCAGGACACTGGGTGGGGGCTCGAGCCAGTTGATGTGGTAAAATTTTTGGAACCCCTAGATATAGACCCCAGCCCTTTGCAGCTGCTGTCTTGGCCTGCCAGAAGGGTTACACGAAAAAGGGTGTAACTATCTACTCTTAAGCTGTCCTCAGGAGCCTCAGGGCACCAGCAAAGGTGGGGTGAGAGGAGCCCAGGGCTGAGAAGCAGGGGGCTGTGGGTCAGGAGTGATGGGCACTGGCAGAGCTGTATATATGGGGAGCCCATGGCTGGGAGAGTGGGGGGGCAGAGCTGTGGTGGACAAGGGGCTCCAGGACTGAGCCAAAGATGCTGCAGATGCAGACCAAAAGCTACAACAGAGTCATGTGAGGCGTGGATGGGCAGGGCGTGCCGCAGGATAGGGTGGAAGTCCATGGGCATGGCCCAGTGTGTGGGAAGATGCCACTGTTAGTTCTACCACATTCCTAGCTCTGACCAGGAAGCTTTCGGTTTCCAGTTCATACTAAACAGCAAATGTAAATTCCCTTCTCTCCTAGGCACATATCGAAGGCATGCAAAGTGCATGCAAATTTCCCACACCCCTCTCCCAGCTGCCCTGCCTTTGCACCACAAAGTCATTGTCTTTGCAAGAGAGTGTGCAGTGAAAGCACAGACCAAGAGGGCACAGCAGCCCCAGAGAGCTACCAGAGTTAGCGGGACCGCTGAAGGTGCAGCATAGGAGTAAACCCAGCGCGCCACAGGAAAGCTGCTCCTTCCCAGGCCACCCCAGACTACACAGCTTGGCCATCGCTGTCTCCCAAGAGGCTTGCTCTGGCACAGTACTGAGACCCCAAGAGCTGCCCCACATGTGGGGTGCAAACCAATGTTGGTGTATCAGGCTCTGGGTCAGCAGAGATGGGTCTGAGACACCCAGCTGCAGCCTGGAGCTAGGCCCCAGTTCCTCATTGCTCAGCATTCTTTGGTTGAATCCTGCTCACTGGACAGAGATTTGCAAAGCACAGGGAGTAGGCTTCCTGGCCCCATTTTGCACATGCAAGGGCAAACTGAGTTCATGGGCAGGTTAGAGATGCCCTTGCAAACAGAGTCAGGGGCATGGGCCACTGTGAGCATGGACTGCCAGCCAGTGCCAGGAGCAGCCACTGGGGAAGCTCTTGCCCTTCAGTCCTGCTCCACTTACATATGGGGCCAGGGTGGGCTCTGTCTCTCTGAGCTCCATCCAGGGGCTTGGCCAAGTCCATCGCAAACAGCTGTGGAGCAAGAGGAGTGGGGAGTACGGCCCTTGTTTTCTTAGGTGGGTTAGATTACTCCGAAAGCAGAAGCTGGAAGGGCCGGTGTCGGCACAGTTTGTTCTTTCCGACTTCCGTGCTCCCCTCTGCCTGTAACCACAAAGCTGCTCTCAGTGCCAGCCTGGGGATGAGTGCTCTCTGACCAGGGTTGGGGGGAGGGGGAGCTTTGTGGCACTCGCAGCATCTCCCTCACGTGCCCTTTGCCCCAGGTGCTTGTGCAAAGCCCCCCAGGACACTCCCTCTCCTTCCCACAGGACACGGCTGTCTCCAAAGGGCTCCACTTTTCAAAGCCAATTCACTGGGTGCCTCCAGGTCACCACATCCCCTCAACTCTTCAACTCCCTCCAGACACAGCACAGAAGGGAAGGTGAGCCCTGGGGGAAATAGCCCATTCCCCATCCACCTGCTGGACCTCCAGGGACATCTGGGACAGCCTTGCACACCCAGCTACCACTGGAGTGGTGCAGGAATGCTGCCATCCAGTGGCAAGCATTGAACCTCTGGCTGGGCTGTAGTATGAACAAGCCAAGCCTGGGGCTTCTTGGGCCTGGCCACACTGCCGCTTTGCCTCCTGTTCCCCAGAGCCTGCATAGTGCCCACACACAACGTCCATCAAGTGGGCCTGTATGTGCTCAGCGTTTCATTCAGGAAGCAAAGAGGGGCAGGACATTTAGCAGCCTGGCTCACCAATGCTGGCTTTCCTCCAATATGCTGACTATACAAAGAACAGCCTAGGGGTATCCAGCCCACCCCACACTGCCATGTCAGAGGCACAGACCTGGCTCCCATACAGAGCTCCTCTGGACTCCAGCAGCTCCCATGCACAGAGACCCAGCAGCACCTTGAATGGCTGGAGTGGCATGACACTTGGGTTCCAGTCCCCACTCTGCGCCTTGGTTTTCCCCGCCCGTATCGAACCTGGCTCAACTTATGAAGACTTGATGGAGAGAAACCTGAACCCAGCCGCCCTCAGCAATGCACCCTGCCTGCAGGCAGTGCCAAGGGGGATCTGAGGGCAGCCCTGGCCCAGGAGATGAGCCAGGTCCTGCCCATCTAGTCACAAATAGCATCAGGCTCCACTCATGATGACAGGTGCAGCAAGTTTTTGCCAGCCCCACACTGCTGTGAGGATAAGCTGATGGGCTGCCTCCTCCATCCCCATTACCACAGCCCAGACAGCAAATGTCTTCCCCAGCAACATCAGACCCCAAGATCACCGCGCACGTAGCTGTCCCACCCTCTGGCATCCATCAGAGCCCGGGGGGGGGGGGGTTATGTGTTTGCCTGGCAGCAGGGCTGGGCCCAGCAGTACACTCACTGGCTCTGAGCCAGGCCAGGTTTCCCAGCACCGTGGCGATCCCTGGGGGACAGCCATTCTTCCCCAAACAATAGGGACTGTGCCAGGGCTCAGCCCTGACGCGATGCTCACGCAGGCACCATTAACGCTCACACTGCCGGGACCTGCTTGGATGGGACATTCCCTAGCCCAGCTGGGGTACCCGGAGAGGGGCCCAAAGGACTGGGGGGGTGCAGAGAGCAAGAGACCTGACCAGCCTGATGCTGAGATGAGCCCCGTCCAGGAACGGAGGGGCTGAGCCCCTACTGTTAGAGCAGAGTGCCAGCCAGAGGGCAGCTCAGGGCAACATTAGTCTCACTGGGCATTGTCCAGGCTCACTGGGAGGCACAGGCTGGGTCCAGAGCTCTGAACAAATGATTGAGGAGATACCATGGATTTGCCTCTTCAGGTATTTCCTGCCATGCCCCACAGCTGTGGCAGCTAAGCACTGGGTGGGGCAGGGGGGCCTTTCTGCTTGGCTTGGTACTTAAGTGCAGGGACTCAGTGTGGCAGCATCTAAACCCTGGGTTTTAGCCTCACATGACACTGCCCCCTTTGCAGGCAGGGCCCCAAAGCACACACCAGACAGGGACTTGCTCCAGGTCGCATCAGGAGCATGTGGCTGACCCAAGGTCCCTGTGCATGGAGCTGGAGGTACAGTACTAGCGCCAGAAAAGCTGGCCAGAGTAAACAGTGCAGCCAGCGGAGCAGGTGGTGGCATGAATCCTGTCCTGGCTGCAATCCTGTCCCAGCTGCTAGGCACGTACATGGTGTGCTAATTCTGCCACGAGCCTCTACAAGCCCCCTCTGCAGCCACATGCTGGTTTTTGTGCATTTGCTTGTTCTGAATACATCCTTGGGCCAGGAATTACATGGGCAGCATGTAGCATCCCAGCCCAAGGCAGTGCCTGAGTTCCTGGGACATCTACTGGCCCAGTAGCTAAAACTGTCCTCACTGGCCAATACCTGCATGTGATGGCCTATGCATCTGAGGTTTCCATCGCTGACCAGATGCCAGGTTTCCATCCCTGCTCAGATGCCCGCCTCCCTGGCCAGGACACGCTGGGTCAGGATGATCCTACACTTTGCCCTGCCATAGCAAGACACCCACGTGCCCCAGGGTGGGACCCATGCTCTGGGAGCACGGCTCTCTGAGCATGTATGGAGAGGTAGGGGTTTCTAACTGTCATTGCTCCACTGCAGAGGACCATGGACCAAACCAACTCCAGCCTGCTCTGCCTCCCAAGGACAGCTGCTGCCTGCTGTCCAGGCTGCATGCCCAGCCTGACCAAATGCCAGGAAGCATCACTCTGGGGTAGAGTACTGCGTGTCTATGGTGTTACAGCCAAGGGAGGGTGATGGAATAAATCCCAGCAGAGGGAGGCTGGGTTAGATCTTGGTGTGGGGACTGAGGGGAGAACAACACCTTCAACAACCAGCTCAGGCGAGCTGTCCTGAGATAGGGATCAGCGTGCCTGTTAAGGCATGCAGAGCTAAGCCTACATTGTTTTGCACGCAGAAAGGCACTGTCAGACCCAGCCCCTCCGCTAGCCCTAGCAGGGACAATGGGAAAGGAGAGCTGCTGAAGGCGCCTGCAAAGTATTTGTGGGGGTGTTTGCCAGACAAAGTGGTGCTGCAGAAGGAGACAGCAGGAGGCAGACACCAGGGATGATGCTGGGCACTGCAAAAACAGGACAAGCAGCAGGCCATTATCTATAACAACTTGTTATATGCTAGGCAGCTTCGGTTTTATTATTAGTTCTGTCCAACCAAGACTAGGGCCCATTGGGCTGACTGCTGTGCAGGGCCAGAATAAGAGATTGTCACTGTTCTGGCAAGCTTACAAACTCATTAGCTAGGACAGACAAAGGACAGATCATTCTCTCCATGGAACAGATGGGGGAAACTGAGGCACAAAGAGGCACTGGGACAGCCCCAAAGTTGCTCAGGGAGTGTGTAGCAGAGCCAGGCACTGAATGCCCTTCTCCTGCCCCCTCAACCACCAGAGCTTCCAGCCCTTAAGCTATGACTTGGCCCAGAGTCCAGAGCCAGCTGGGCTCATCCAGCCCCATTCAGGAGCCAGGCACTGTACATTATGAAATGCTGCACTTCCTCTCAAACCCTGGGGCTTTCTATCAAAGAGACAAGAAGTGTCTGCTGGTTGGGACAATGACAAGATGCCACCAAACGTCCATCCCTGTGACCTGACCTGGACTCCACCCTACATGTGGATGGGAATCCCTGCCCAGGGAGGCCCCGGGGAAGCTAGACATTCAGCAAAAAATCAATTGTTGAAGAGTTTCTTGTGCACGAGATGCACAAGTTCCGCCTGGCGCCCTGTGGTTATCACGTTGATAAAGGGATGACTGGTTGTCATGTGCCTCTCCAGCTTGGGGGGAGGGAGAGGCTGGGGGAAACATGCAGCAGGGCTGGGGGGACTGGAACAGTGAACAACAAGCCAGTGTTGCTAACGTTCAAGATGTTCAGTAAACCACACCAGAAACCTGTGGTTTGATGTGAGGCTGCTGCACACGGCAGGATCCTAGGAATCAAACCCAGCTCAGGCTGCCTTGCGGGTTCTGTGATGGTTTAGACCCCTTCATCCCAGCTGCCCGTTCCTCCCACAGCCTGATGCCATCCTGGCTGCCCTGTCTCACAAGAGCTGGGGCCCCCTTTGTGGTGGAAACTGGCTCAGCAGCAACTGTCCAGTGGGACAGAGAAGCAGCAAATGGTCACTGCCTTGTGAGCTGACTCTCAGTCTGATTTGTGCCATGCTGGTACAGCAAAAGGCCAAAGGGCGCCCCCTACTCAATAAGAAGCAACATGAAAGAGCCACATTGGATGAGATAAGTGTGTTGGAGGGTGCAGGGAAAGGCTGGGACACCCATAGTAAGGGGTGGGGGGAAACCTAGGGGAGGAAGAAAGCTGCAAGAACCATTCAGGGTTACGGCATGATGGACCAGCCTGCAGAGTGGAAGGAGAGGTTTGTGGCGAAGGCACTGGTTTGGGATCCAGGAGATTCAGCTTAGTTCCTGGCTGTTCAACAAACTCCCTGGATGAACTTGGGGAAGTCAGGAGATCTCTCAATATTGCTGACATCAGACAACTCAGCGAGCATCCCCAGCCTCCATCTCACCAGCACCGAGCAAATACAAATGAACACACCCACACTTCAGACAAGTGTCTGTAGCATAGGTGAGCAAACTGAGGCACAGAGCTTTGCCCCAGGGCCAGCATCAGAGCCTAGCTGAGAACATAAAGGTTCCTGGCCACTAGCCCTATGCTCTAGCCACTAACCCACATGCCTTTCACACTATGGCTCAGCCCCCTGCCTCCAAAAATGGGCACCCACAGCCTGACAAAATGCAGCTTAGGGTTCAATCCTGCAAAACACAGTGTGACTTGGAGCTTAGTCGGATACAAAAGCTTAGTGGGACTGGAAATGGGTTATGCACATCTTCAAATAATGAGAACATCCACAGCTTTAGGAGATACATTGCAAAAACATAAAAGACATAATCCCTGAAGCTTCAGCCCCTAAAATCAACTCCCAGCTGACAAGACTGGGAAGCCTCAGCTGTGCCATTTTGCTGGATGGCTGCACTTTCCTCTGGTGTACCCAGTCCAAGGCGCTGATGAAAGGAGGCTCTGTGGGGTTGTGAGCATGGCCCCGAGCAAAACTCAGCACCCTAAACCTGTTGACTGCAGTGTGGCCTGAGGGTGCTCCTTGCCCTGTCTCCAGCCCATCCTCACAGCAAGGTATCCTCCTCTTTCATCTGTGCACAGTCAGGGCCAGATAACCAACAAAGGGCACAAGCGCCAGAGCTGGGAAACCTCCCCTGGGAACATCCAAGGCTAGCCTCAACCACTCTAAAGCAACCTGTGTATGGCAACCTCCATTGGCTCAGGGCCACAGCAGCAACCATTATAACACCTCTCACTGCCACACACTTCTCAAATGACAGCAGGACAACAGTCCTGCTACTATGGGGCCCTTTCCTGGCTCACACATGGCCCTGGTGAAATTGGCTAGCAAAAGTATCTGAGTCCTTGCTTCCACTCCCTTTACCCACAGGCCGGCCTGACCTCAAGGGCTCCCATTCCACTCTCCTGTCTGGCAGGGTCTTTGTAACCTCAACAAAGCTGGGTCCTAGATCCCCGGGAGCCTGATCCCCAATTTTGTCATTGTCACCAAGGGCAGGGGCTGCCCTCTCTAAACTGGACGCTTCCCTACCCCACTGAGTGATGCACAGACAGCAAAGCAAATACAATGTATTCAATGGCTACCAACTAAAAAATAAGGAAAAGCTGAGAAAGGTGAAAGGAAAACAGCTGGGGCTGGGGACCACACACAGCGTCTCTGGGGTGTAAGGGAGGCTCACAGCCTGCTCCTTACATGTCCTCAGCCTCCAGCCCAGGCCCTGGCTGTGCTGCAGGGAGTTTGCAGGTCAGACCCTTGCTCTGGCCTTCTCCCAGCATTGCCCTCATTGGATCACTACCTCCCTGCTAGTCTGGTGGCATCTCCCTGCACTGGGCTCTGCCCAGGGTCCCCTTACTTCCCCCAGCCACACATGCACTGCACCAGGCTCTAGCCCAGCTTCACACCACCTCTGCACAGCTCAGCTCCCTGGCCTGGTTTCTCTGCCCTGTGGCGGCTTTGTCCTTAACTCTGCCCCACTTTGCCCAGGCAGCTTCAGTTCCCATGGAGGATGGGGACCCACCCCACCCACCAGCTCTCTCATTGGCCTTTCTGCCCTGTCAGTCAGGAAGACCTGGCTTTGGTCCTGCACCAATGGAGGTTGCCATACACAGGCAGACACTGGCAGCTCCTGAGACTGGTCCCTGCAAGGCAGAGAGTGCTGAAGGAGAAGTTTCCTTCAACCCCTACTCCATGCACAGGTGCGCAGAGGCTGGTCACTGTCTGTCTCACAGAGTTTAGGGGCAGGGTTGAACGAGGGGTTTGATCTGGGTACAATTGCAATCCACAGCACTGTCTGGGTCAGCAATGGACACTGTGCAAGAACAGAGCTAGACAGATCTTGAAGTTCTCATCCTAGCTAAGATTCAGAGTTCAGATGTGACACCAAACCCAGGATGCAGCTCTAAGTTGGGTTCACTATTGCCTAAAGGCAGCTATTGTTCTTGCAAGATTTTGTTCCACCATGGCAGAAATCAAGTGAAAAAAAATCCAATCTCCTGGTATGAAGAGAAGAGTAATAGGCTAGGACACATGTTGCCTGTGGAACTGGCTGGCAGGGTTGAGAAGGCCAAAGAAGTGACTGGGTTCAAAAAAACAATGAGCTAAGTTCATGGAGAATAGGTCCATCAATGAGAAGTAGCCAAGATGGTCAGGGATGCAATCTCATGCACTGTGTGCCCCTAAACTTCAGTTGCCCTGTTCTGTTCATTTCCTCTGAAGCACTGAGCACCAGACACTGTCAGCAGACAGGACACTGGGCTAGATGGACCATTGGCCTGACCCACTATGGCCGTTCTTATGTTCCATGGAGTGAAAATCATCAGAAAGGGTTTGGCTCAACATTTTTAAAAACGGTGGCTTGCATTCCTTTCGGAAGTCATTTTGGCATTCACTACATTGCTTTTACACTGAGTTGCACGTTATCTTTTAGAACAACATCCACCATTAGTGCCTGGGGAATCTCCGAGGTTAATTCAACGTGAAACAGATGAGACAGCCTGATCCCTGCATTTGCTGAGTTAGCACTGTCCCATGTTCTGTTTAGTCAGCTACATGGAGATCCTTAAAAACTGATGCTCCCACTAACTCTTCCAAGTCCTGCCTTGTGAAAGGCCCTATAGGCCAAACCGGTAGTATTTCCTACCTTTCTTCATCCCAGCTGCCCTTACAAAACATTCATATAGCCACCATTACAACTCTCAAGTTCCAAAGGGGCAGGTGTGTTTTACATTACAACTCTTGTAGGCAGCTGTCTGGTCATCGATGGGTGTGAGTCTCCCATGGGGGGTGGCAGTGTCAGCACCAATCTCATGGTGATGCCCAGGACCCAGTAAGAACAGTAGCCATGCAAGGACAGTAACATTAACCTTAGTACTTGATTGCAACCAGGAAAGAGAGTCTGTAATCACAGTTCTCCACCCCAAAAGTTTACTGTACCGACTCCTGTGCACCATCATACCGCTAAAAAGTCACTCTCCTTCCATTGCAAGTGTTTCCTGTCTGACAGGTGCACAGCACAGAACTGAACCAAGTCAGCCACTAGTTATCTAATTGCTGGTGGGCCTTTAGAAATCGATTCTGCTTTGTTTCTAGTGCTGGGTGGAGCCCTCTTTTTGGACCCCTACTCTGACTCTTCCAGGCCTGCTGCTTATTTCACAAGCATTTCATGCATCAAGCATACATTCACCCCTGGCAATGGATCAGAGAACATTTGCCCTCAGGCCATGGGACAAATTCTTCCTTCCCACTAGCTGCAATGCAGTTGTATTGGTGTTAAAGCAGTGCATTGAACTGGGCCATCTCCAGCTATCTGTTCTGGGAGCTTCCATTTACCACAGCAGTCCCAGGCTGAGGAAGAAGCTGCTCACTCACAGAACAGCCCCCCTCTGACCACTGATTTCTGCCAATGGATTAATGGTACAAGCATCCAGACTCAATAGGAAATACACACCCACATGGTGGTTTGAAAAAATTGAGCAGACCTGCGTCTTCCATGGGGGATGGTCTGCCTCTGCATTCTGGGCATGGCTATGACTCACAATTGTCCATGTCAGAAAAGTTCCAAGAGGGAAGCCATGTTAGTCTAGTTCTCTAGTTAGTGTAGACCTCATCTTTCTCTATATGCTGTTCCCCAGAGTTTGAATCTTAACAACTGCTTTGATTTGCTCTTATAGAGCTCATGACTACGCTTCCCTGCATTTATTTCATCCCATTCTGTGAGTTCCTCCATCTTCAAAGAGTCTGACGAAGTGGGATTTTCTCCCACAAAAGCTCATGCAATAAATAAATTTCTTAGTCTTTATGTGCCACAGAACTCCTTGTTCGTTTCGGAAAATTTGCTCTCTATTTTGGCCAAAGCAGGCTTTGCCTTTCATCACTTCTTTGCATGTGAGCCAGTGACAGCCTTTCTAGCTTCATTTCTAGTCAAGGAAGCATAGCAGCCCTGGCTCAGGAACAGTGGAGCAATGGGGAGCCCACCATGATTGCATTTGGTAAAATGCAGTTTTGTTTTTTAAGCTACATTTTCCTCTGTTAAGCAGTGGCAGAGTGACAAGTGATTGAGAGCCCATACTTGAAGGTGCCAAGTGTCCTCAAATCTTAATGACAGAGAGATGAAGTTATACAGAAAACCTGGTGGTACTTAGACACAAATCCTCAAGGGTACTTATTTCGTCCAACTGAGATTGCAAAGAGAGAGACAGTCCGCATATAGGGAAGATGCACAGACAGCAGGAAACGTAGGCATACATAATGGGGAAGTAGAGCTGTGTGGGGGCTGGTTTTCCTGTCCCAGGAACATTTTCAGGATTTCAAGAACAAAATCATTCTGAACCAGGACAAAAAGGTCAAAAATCTCAGAAGACTTTGTGAACCAAATTCCACCTTCCCCAAAAATGGGGCAGTTTCCATGTTTTATGTTGATGACTTCAAAACATTTTGTTTTGATTTTACTCTTTTTCTGGAAAAAAAAAAAGACTTTTCTGCATATGACTTAACTCACATTTCAAACCCAAGACATTTCAAGTCAAAAACACACAGAACTTCTCATTTAGAAAATAGTTAAATGGGACATTCTAAAATTTCAAAACTTTTTTCCTTCCAAAAAAGTTGTTTGAAATGGGAAATCCCTCTCACCTGAAAAGTCTGGGTTTTTAACAAATCAGTATTTAATGACAGAATATCACATTTGGGATGTGGGTGGTCTGATCTACTGGGTAGGAACAGGAGTCAGGCCTCATGCACAGAGCAGGAGTTAGGAGATCCAAGTTAGACACTGAGTCAAGTGAAAGCTTAGAATGAATATCAGGAATGCAACCAGTGCGAGGGTGCAGGAGTCACGCCAAAGAACAGAGCCAAGATCTGTCGTAGCAGCAGGCCACATACACAGATGGCTTCCTGGAGCTCCCTCCATGCTTAAACAGTGCACCTACTCTGGGCCAATCTGCAGGTTCAGGGGTTCTGCCCATCAGCTCTTTATAGGCAGTGTTAATTCCCATGGGACTTACAGTTTGTTAGGTTTGTAGGATATGGCTCACAGCTCCAGCTGGTTGTATGGCCCCACTGGTCACTTTCGGCCCTAGGTTCTTGTCCTGCAGAGCCATACAGAGAAGAGTATTTTGTCAAAAAAATAAAATAAAATAAAATTCTGACCAGCTGTATTGGGAGTTCTGAATTCTGGAGCAGGGGATAGCTAAGGAGGGCCACAAAAGTATGGGGATAGCTCAGGACAGCTTCTGGGCCCTCGAAGGAGTTCTGTCTGCCTTGCATGGCCCAGGAAGTGTTGCTCTAAGAAGAGCATGGTATGGTTATCCATCAAACACAAGACTACAAAAGCACCTTGTGTGGCACATTCTTTCCTGAGGTGAAAGAAAAATAATGGCACGCATACTGCGATAGCCTGTACCTTCCCCTGCTGACAGCAGCAATCAGTGGTTGTTTTCCTCCGGCTCAGCTCCTGGAAGGTGCATGTGAGGTCAGACAAAGAAATGCTCCGTCCTTTTCATGCCTTAGGGATTCTTCTGGGACAAATCTCTGGCCTGTGTCACACAAGAGCTTGGATTAGATGATCCTGATACTCTTTTCTAGCAAGTGGCATACCGTGGGTCTCCGGTGGCCAGGGGCCTGCTGCCCCACTCAGTGCACAATTCCTTCTGGCCTTGGAATCTACAAATCTCTGAGTCAAATCTCAAATCCCAGAGGAGGAATGTGAATTCACTGCCTCAGAGGTAGCTCAGCTCCTGGAAGAGCTCATCGCTTCTCTTGTATCAAAATACTTCCCATACACTGGTCAGGGAACTGATCTGCCATGTGTGGAGCACATGGCACCTAACTCCCTTGTGAATGCAAAGGAAACTTACATAAATGGTCCTTTTATTCCCTCCAGAATCTCTAGAGGAAAAAACACTGGAGTGCCACACAGTTTTCTGCAATCATGGAAAATGGAAGTGATTCTTCATTTTCCTGTAGTTACCTGATCCAACAGCACAGAAGATTCCTGATTGTCACAGCCCTGATGGGTTTGGCTTCTCAGGTAATCCCACACACTTTTGCTGCCCCAGTTTGAAACAGGTATATAGCCTTGCCCAGTCAGAACAGGAGTGTTTGGCCCCGTGATGACTCTTGGAGTCCAGTGTGCAAGGATCAGGCCCACCAGCTGAACACAGGGCAAATGATGGGGACCTAGGACTGTGACTTGTCACAATGAGTCTTGCACTACTCTGTTGATACATACCAAGGAAGTCTGGTGTTAAACCATGCTCCTGGCAGACAGGGCCTAGGTAATGCAGTAAAAAGGGTGTGTGCACTGTCCCAGTGGCAGTGAAAGGGCCAGAGGTTCTATTGGCGCATCTCCCACTTGGTTCTGAAAGCCTGCCAGCCCTGCTCTGGAGTAGGCAGTGGGATTTGCTTGGAAGCCATTAACACCCAGCAGTGATGCCTGCCATGCATCTGGAAGGGTGAGAAACGTTGGAGTTCTGGCACCCGCTCAGGATTCATGTCTGCTTGGCCTGCAAGAGTGAAAATTCATGGCAAAGAAAGAGAGCTGATGGGCAGCACTGCCTTCTGGCTGTGAACTACCTGGAAGAGACTTGATTCTTTGCATAAGATTTTGTTGCTTTGCCTTCCAGCACTGGACCATTTAGTGTGTTTCTCCCCAGCCACCGGAGCTAGAAACACACTGGTTTCTTACCAAAGGTGGAGGAGACCTTCTGGGGATCTCCTGACTCTAGCAGCTGACGCACAGACAAAAGCACCAAGTGTTACCAGAGCTGGCACCATTGCAGGGCTCACAGCAAATGGAAGCGCTCACAGGGCCTGCCCAGCTCGCTTCCTGCTGACTGGAGTGTATCATCCAGACTGCTTTTAAACCACATTGCTCATGATCGCCCTCCTTCTGTGTTCAGTGCTGCCTGTGCAGAGCAGGGCTCAGATCCTGGTGGCTCAGACAGAGATTACTGTACAACAGCACTATTTATAACTAACTGCTCTTTTAATATTTTTACCACCTGCGATTGGTTCCGCTGTCTGCTGAGAGACAAAGAGACCATTTTGGCTACACTGGGAGTTATTTTTAGACTCTTCCCTGCAGGCCTGGGATGCAGCTGGAAGACGTCAGAGGGGCAGGAGAGACTGGGAGAGCCCACAGTCTCTAGCTTTTGGCCTCCTTTGCCCAGGACAGTAGAAACTGGAACTGGAAAGCCAAGAGAGGATCCTGGCAAAGGCAGTGTTTTTTCCAGGGAGGAAAGAGGAAAGTGGGGTGGGGTTCAAGAAATAACATTCAACCCCCAAGAGTCAGGCCATGAGTTCCAGCACTTTTCAGCAGCTGCACAGTCTCTGAATTACCAAATTCACAGTGACTGGCTCCAGGCCTTAGCTTAGCGGCTTCACTACTAACATTACATCATCTCCTTCACATACACTCTGTCATTCTAATGCCACCTGCCCAGATTTCTCCATAGCCTATTCAGGATGGATATGTAGTTCCTTTGCTTTTCCAAGAGGGCACCTAGGTCACAACCAGATTGCTCAGGCCATAGGGGCAGGAGCAGGATCCAGGGCACCTGCTGTCAAGTCCCATTCGCTAACTGTGACCTTGGAAATCGGGAAGTTCCTTTCACATTTCCCAAGGCTACGGTGCCTAAAAGCATCTGTCAACATGCTGGTTCTCTTGCAGTTGGTGAGATTCTTGCACAAAGATTCCCCTGCATCCTGACATAGCCTTGGCATCACCAGACAGTCTGCATACTGCACCCTTCAAGAGGGAGAGGCACTGCAAGTGAATAGTCTTGTGCCAAATCCCTCCTTCAGGCCTAGTTTCTAACCTGAGAACAACTGGGTTCACTCTCTTTAGCTAGTCCTCTGATCTCTGAGGAGAACCAGGAGCTTTGGAAGTGTAGAGGGGAGCAGGCATTGAGGCAGGCATGCAGAAGGGTCAGATGTTATAACTGAGATCTGGCAACAGGCAAAGTCTGCAGTGCCAGTGCCAGCTAGGAGGTGCCACTGCGAGCAACCATGTGAAATAACAACCTGCAGATCAGGACAAAGTGCCTAGCACAGGGGGAAAAATTCACCTACTTGGAGAGGGAATTTGTTATACTTTTTCCACATGGAAAACACCCTTGGCATAACCCTCAAGAAACACCCCGCCCCTTTAGGGGGTTTCCCCCACTGGAGAGGCATAAGGGGCAAATAACTATTGCCTGTTGGGCCAGGCATGCTGGGTGTGTGCATGAGAAAAAGGCCAGCCTCATGCTAAGCCCTGTGACCTAGTAACATGGCTCTAACCCTCCATGGAGCTGGCCTGCAGGAAGCACAGTGTATGTGATAGATGCCTGGTGAGCCGGAAGTGTAGGATGGGACCAGAATCCAAGATGGTGCTGGAATCAGCAGGCAGCACCCGTGGGCACAGAACAGAGTTGTTGCTCCTGGGTAGAACAATAATGGCCACTCACACAAAAGCACTAAGGTCAAAAGTGCCGAGATGTTTCTTGAAGGTCTCCCAAATCTGCAACTGGAATTGGCTCTGTTCATCTTGAAGAAGGCTTCTTCAAATTTATCACCTGAGTGTATTTTTTAAAAAGATATCTTTATTGTTTCTATCTGCAGCATGAGCAACAATGATCCTGCTAGCTAGGAACATTAATGCTATTCTCTACCCCCCCCCCCAACCTCAAAAGAAAAACATGACTAAGAACACACGTCAAATACACATACTGAATTCCTCACTCTAGTTATGCAAGTTTTTGAATAAAAATCAAATTCCTTCCCTCCCAGCACATGGGCCTACGCATGGAACACTGAATTTAACGGAGCTGGGCATGCAGTGAAAGAAAATTATTTCAGTGTAATTTAGTCATCAATTGATGGAAAAAATGCATGCACCAAACAAGCAGGGAATATGATCTCACCAGTTCCTGAATGTATGTTTTGCCTCTGCAGGCCTGAGTCACTCCTGTATTACTGCAGTTTTACCTGGGGTAAATCCATTCATTTTAGGGATAAATCAGGAGCAAAGCAATGGCAAGTCTGGCTCTGAGCATTCCGATGTGTGCTGCAAACTAGCTATTGGCTTTTCCTGCTATGTGGTGACTTTTCCCTAGCGCAGAGGTCTCCAGGCCCCTTCCTCCCACTGAGGGACTCTTTGGATAGCACAAGCCAGGCTCTGGGCTACCCCTGTCACTAGGGAACCTTGTGGAGGGCCTGCTTCTGGTTCTTGGCTCCCTCCCTCCTGCCAAGGGACCCTGCAGCAGGTACCCTGTCCCAGCTCCCCCTCACCAGGAGGTCATATCCATCGCAGTTCTCAAAACACTTGGTTATTGAAGGAATGTTTTTAAATGGCTCTTATCTTTTGGGTTGCTAACCTCTGCCCTAGCAAGTGAACAGGGGGCTCCATGGGGCATAGCTACCAGCCAGAGGGCAAGGCAGAAAATATGCAGTGGATGAAAATGTGTATTTGGAGAACTGGGAGTGTCCTGCAAGAATGTGTCAATTCCATCCAACATTTCACAGGAGCCCAGGCAGGCAGGCAGGCTGCCCTGAGAGCCAGGGTGGACTGGCAGCTGCCAGGGTCCCCATGATCCCTGGGTTCCAAGGAGGGGTTGCCACAGAATTGGGGGCTCCCCAGCCTGCAAACTCCACCGCTCAGTGCCACTCAACTTCCCTGCAGTACAGCTATGCAAGCTGATGGAATACCCATCTCCCAGTTTCCTGGGATCCCAGGTTCCTCAGGCACCTGGCTACCCAGGAGCTAGGGTTTCCCTCCCTCAGCCCGTCTTAGGACACAGTAAAGGAAGCACTAAGAGACAAGAGTGCAGAGCTGTAACTAAAGAATCTGGCACCTGGGGCGCGTTCTGATCAGAATGTGCCCCTTACAATGGCCAGTGCCTGGAGCAAGTGGAGAGGAACACACCCTTTAATGGAGTTGCTCTATGGAGCCGCTCTAGTGTGCTCAGGGCAAAGCCCTGCTCGCCCCGCCATAGTTACGGCCCTTCAAGAGTGGTGGCCCAGCACATGCCCAAATCAGCAAAGTTCCCTTTCAATGTTTTGTTCCAGTTCAGAACAAAACACCATCACTCGGAACTTCCTGTGGGAGGGGAATTCTGTGTCCCAGCCAGCTCAGCTCAGCCAGGATATTTTGCATCCGAGACAAAAAGCTTTCTATGGGAGCTGGGTTGCGAGAGCTCTGTCAAGAACTAGCTTGCAGAAGAGCTGCTAAAACTTTCCTTTCTGCGTCATGGGACTCCCTTTGGACGAGGCTAAGCTTTTTATAGGACTGTTTTTGTCTTCTCAGTTTCTTTGCTGACACTCACTCAGTGCTCACAAAGTGGTTCATATTTGTATGGTGTTTTGCAAACACAAAACATTATGTAAGTGCTAAGGGTTATAAGGCATGATTGGCTGGCCATTTGTGTGTGTGCGCGTGCCTGAGCTTGTGCAATTAGCTTTGAGTGTGTCTCTTTATGTGTTATTTCTTGGCCTCTGTAAGAACCTAGTACCAGTGTCCTCCCCCCATGTGTTTGCATAGGGGTGCTTCTCCCCAAATATGTAGGTACACC
Organism: Podocnemis expansa; assembly: GCA_007922195.1. Taxonomy (NCBI): domain Eukaryota; kingdom Metazoa; phylum Chordata; order Testudines; family Podocnemididae; genus Podocnemis; species Podocnemis expansa. The sequence goes on from ML681991.1 coordinate 43,210,004, forward strand.
TTGTGCACATATGTATTTGTGCCTGCACGCCTCTGAAGCTGTAAGCCAGATGTGCGCGTGCCCCGCTGGGGGGGTATAATCATGGATCTGTGTCTCTGTGCAGGCATATTTGTGCTCACGCATGTACATACACCATGAAGTGCACACTGCACAGACTGGGTTTCTGGCTTCCTGTGCAAGCCAGACCCCAGGCTGTCCCACCTGGGCAGGGCCCATAAGCACTGTTTATTAGTCATGATGGAAGCACTGTTCCAACCAAGGCACAGGGATCAGACACTGACTGTAATGTCTGCACTTGCTCCAATAACCCAGTTTTCAGAGGCTGCCCAGGCTCTCGCCCACCCAGCTGGCTCCCACACCACTTGTTTTTGCTGCTGATTATCATTAGTACCGTGCAGTAGGACCAGATTGGCCCAGCTATCGTGGGTCATTTGGCCGGGCCCAGCCCGCACAAGCTGCCACTTGTGCTTATCTGACATGTGTTGGCCCTAAGGTGATAGAGGCATCCACAAACATCACATGTCTGAGCAGGGCCACCTGATAAGTCAGCCCAGGCTAGGGTTACCAGATACCAAAGCACGGAAAGGAGGACAGGGAAGTACAGAAAGAAGGACACTGGAGGACACATGGAGAAAATGTAGTATTAATATAATATTCTTCTGTTTTTAGAGGGCCCTGGAATGCTTCCCCCTAAAAATAGGGTGTACTAGGGCATTCCAACATACTTTAACCCCTGTAAGTAAAAAGCCAGACAAAATCATGTATTTTTAAAATGCCTGCCGGATGGAGGACATGAAGGTAAAAAGGAAGACATGGAACTAACTCTAGGCCAGCTCAGCATGGAACACGCTCAATGAAGAAGCCTGTTGATAGGGAAAAGCAAACTTCACAGGAAGGCTAGCACAGAGGCTGAGGAGTCTCCACCACTTCCAGGGGTTGGGGAGAGTCAATGAAGCTCATGAGGCAGGGTCTTGTGACCTTGCTGGGGTTGTGGCCTGATGCTGAGCTCAGGAAGAGTGAGTGAAATTTCTATCATCTTCTCCCATTGTGCCTCTACGTATCCCTGTTTCCCCTTTGCTGCCTGCTTGTGTCCTCACAGCCTACACTGTGTCCCCAGAACTGGCAGGAGGATGGGGGCGAGGGGCACAAGGAAAGTGGGGCAGAGTCTGTGAACCTTGGCCTTTCCCTCCTTCCTGCATTTGTCCAAATTCCTTTGGCAACAAGCCCATACTTCCCACTCGCCATCTCCTTCAGACCCTCAAGCTCTCTGAGTGCTCCTTCCCATGGCCCCAACTGAACACCCCTCCTCAGCTCCTTGTGCCCCACACTACCCTCTCTCCATCCAGGGCATCATGCAAGGTACACTTAGCCACTCAGGGGAGCAGTGAGATCTCCTCCCTGTGCCTACTTTTCACCAGCCATGCCAGGAAGGGCTCTAAGGGTTTATGATGGAAGTGGGATGGGAACCAGCCAAACGTATCCTGAGCTTTAAAAGGGTCTCAAAGGCCTCAAGGCTCCCAGCAGTAGCCTAGCACAGAGAGGCACAGAACCCCTTGTGTTTCCCAGTGAGATCTAGGCATAGCAAGTATTTTTCCCTTCTGTGAACAGCCCTGCACCCATGAGTGGCTAGTACCTCTGCTTAACATGCAGAAGGTCCTGGGTTCAATTCCCAGGGGGTTGGACTCGATGATCTCACAAGGTCCCTTCCATCCCTATGATTTGATTGATTGATAAATACACAGCCAAGCTGTCCTGACAGGAGGCGTCACCTGCTCACAGCAATTAACAGCTTTGTCACCTCATTGCAGTGCAGAGACCAGCATGTTCAGCAACACAGAACTGCAGGTGCCCCTGCACCCCACAGGTTCAGACAGGCTAGCTCCCCCAAGCAATGACATTAAGCCCAGCACCCAGAGGAAGCAGCCACTCCACAGGCCTGAGTTTCAACCTTCCTGCAAAGAGGCACTGAGGTGGGGGTGGCGGAGGGTGGAGAGAGCATGGCTCTGCCCAGGAATTGCTTTGCACTGAGCCCACCTGACTGATTTGCTGCCTGGGCTCTGGACCAAATCCTGAACTCATCACAGTGCAAATTCACTGGGCTAAACTCTGCTCTCACCTTATCAATGGAAACTTCCCACAACTGTAACCCCCCTAGCTTATGTTCCATGCTGCATTGAAAGCATGGTGTAGCCAGTTATAAGCACAGGGGTTATGGAGGACTCTATACCATGGCTGTAACAAACCTGTCTGCCCTCTGTGGTCAGTTAAAAGACCTGCTCATCATTTATGAAGCCTTCATAAACTATTTTAAAATGCACTTGTGACACTGGCTGGATCAGTGGAACCTTTAGGAAATTATTTACCATCAACATGCCAAAATTACAATAATTCATATGAGATAAACAATGTCAGTCATCATTAGACAGGTTATAATTTGCTACGTGTAATGATATTGTTTCTGGGCAGGTGTCATATTTGTATAAGAAGTTGTGGATGTGTTCAATGTATCTGTATTTCAATTTGTGCTGTATGTCTGGGTGACCCAGACAGGATGGCAGCAGCAATGAGTTGCTTAATGGCCCATTAAGGAAACTCAAAGACACAATGGGCCCAAGCTACACCTGATGAGTCACCAGGACTTGTTCATGTGACCCTGGACTCCATCTTATTCCTGTGAATTTCCACAGTCAGGATGGCAAAGGTCAAGGGGCATAAAAGGCAGTTGCACCACATCCATTTTGTCTTTAGTCATCAGCTACCTCTGGACCTATTCATCTACAACTGAAGCTGTGAAACAAAGGACTGAGAACCATACAAGTACTGGATGTACACCAGAGGCACTATACAAGCCTGCAAACTCAAAATCCACAAATCTACTGAAAGCCTGATACGTATGGCCTTTCAAATCATTTGTGTATGTATGGTTGCTTTATTCATTTAACATTTCTCTTATGATTTGTTTCTTTCCTTTTATAATAAACCTTTAATTTTAGTTACTAAAGGATTGTCTGGCAGCATGGGATTTTGGGTATGATCCAGACTTACACTGATCTGGTAATGTGGCTGATCCTTTGGAGTCAGGAGAACCTTTTTGGTAAAAAGGATGGAGTTTTAAGTAACTTATGTCTTTCCTAAACCCAGGGGCTGGTTGGGACCTAGTGGCTGAAATGCAGTAAAGGGGGCTGTGTACATTTTGTTTTGGCTTCGTGGTGACCAGTGTGGGGAAGTGGAGCCATTGTTTGTGACTGGTTGGGAAGCTGGACTTCTCACCCACCAGTGCTGGGAGAATCTGCTCTCCTTTTGCAGCCTGCGCTGACCTTGACATTTTCCAGTGGCTACGCTAGGCACAAACAAGTCACAGCACCCTTCCCATGAAGTAGGACCCTGTAATCATTAGGATGGATAAACAAGTGTCAGTGAACTGAGAACCACCCCCAGCTCCATGGCCAAGCTTTGGGAAACTAACAATTTGCATATGGGAATCCTGAACTCCTGTGAGCTCATCTCCTCCCATGAGATTCCTCACCCTGGCAATACCAGGAGTTATTGGGAATCATGTGATAAAGCCTGCTTTAGTGAGCTCTCCAGCATGGTTTTCACATAAACCAGGCCAGTTCCTTTGTCCCCTGGCCCCACAGGTGGGATCATCTGGTCACACTGGCTTCACACTCATAGGGGCTGGTGGGAGAAAGTCCTCAGCCAATGGTCCTGTTCCCAGGTACTTCTCACAGCCCAGTGGAGCTGAGCATCCTCCTATGTGCTGGCCTCTGGGGCACCTTCCTCTGCTGGTCATTGCCTGGGCAACTATGGGCACTGGTGCCTTTGGGGCACACTCTGGTAATGGGCTGGGCTCAAAAGCCTGTGAGTCTGCTGTTATTAGGGCAGGTGGGGCCTGCAAAGACCAGGGAGCACTGAGCCGGCTGTTGAAATGAGCTGGATTATGCTGCAACAAGTGCATCCAGGATTATACACACCAAACCCTAGTTGCAGTGTGGCATAAACCCCTCTATCTATCTGGTGCTCCTGTCGACCCAGCAAGAGATTCACCCAGCACACCTCACTGGGAACCACTGGCGGCCTTTTTCCTGAGCACCAGCACTCTACACCCTTGGCAAACAGGGCAGCTTGCCACTGTGACCACATCTGTGGCACAGGCTCTGTCCCCTTTGCACCATTCCAGAGCCACCCATTATAACACTTCAGGGAGATTCCCCTACAGCAGCATAGCCCTTCCACCACTGCCCTCCATGTAGGGGTCATAGCAGGGCAAGGATGAAGACGACATATGTCCTAGGAGACAGTGCCAGTTGGCATTAGTTAGTTTAGCCCTAGGGCAGCTCCAATGGGCACTGCAGGCCAGTTTGGCCCCTGGTTATATCCAGGTTTGTTGAGTGGCAGATGGAAAAGTGGCATCAAGCCAACCCTATTCTCCCCCATCAGTTGCTCCAAGCAGAGGCCTGGAATACCCACTCCAGTCTAGGAACTCCCATCCATTCATGATTTGCTCAGGCAAAGAGGTCATGGTTTGCCTGCCTGTCTTTGCTCCACCTAGCACATGGGCATTTCCCATTGTCCCAGGTCTCCCTGCAGCAGAGGTGGCGGCTGCTGCCCACAGAGCAGGGAGGGTCAGCGAGTTAATGGCTCCAAAGTGCTATATAATTGCTGAGCATTGTTACTGCAAATCGCCATAAATCTCAAGTAATTCATTCTTGCTGTGACCCTTTTCCTCCTGTGGCCTATTGCCAGTTCCCATGCAATGCCGCCAGGGCATCTCCTGAAGCAGGTGTGTTCTGCCAGCTGGCCGCGGCATTTGCGGTGTACTCCCTAGGTGAGCGGGAAGGCACCAAAACAACGCCCAAGCAGACAAGAACAGTGAGTCCCTGAGGCTGCCTGTACTTTGCAGCACTCTGTTGGAATAAAGGTTCCAGTTCCTGCGAAGAGGAGAGAGGGAAGCAGGGCTTGGCTTTGCTTCATGTTTTGTCTCTGTCACCATGAAGTTCCAGTGGGGTATCCCCAGTCTAGTAAATTTCCACATCTCTCCCTCCAGCAGAGGGGAACACATATGCTGAGCAACTGGGCTTGGGACCCAGTGTTATGGAGGGTGGGTCCTCCACCTATCTGTCACCCTGCATTGCGCTGGTGTAAAGGGTGACCCTTCCTGGGCAGCTTTCAGGAACAATTGTGCATTTATCCTAGAGATGATGAAAGTAGCAAAAACCTGTGATGTGTCCACATGAACACCCCCACCTGACTGCTCTCAGCCACAGTTTAGCTAATGGAGGATCCGGTGGGGAGTTGACCTCACCAGTTATAGTGGCTGCTGTGACTGGTCTTCGTGGCACATGGGGGATGCAGCATGGTATCTCAGTACTGTCAGTATTCAAAAGCAATGTCCCACAAACCCAGAAATGATGAGCTGGGCTTAAGAATTATGATGGCTTCTGTGCAATAGTGAATTTAAGAAGGGAGGGCTCTGTTTAGCTGTGGGTTTGCTTTCTGGGTTTTGTACCACTTGGGTGCACTCAGGATGTTTTCAAGCTTTTCTTTGTGACACGTGCACTAGAAAAAGAATATACCCTTTAAAAAAACCACTGAAAGTGAAATTTCTTGTTAAATAACATGACTCAAGGAACCGGGGCTTTAAGAAAATCATAAAATAACATGAGATTCTCGATAAAATTGTGGGTGCTGGCAACAATGTATAATCTCCTGCTAAATGCTGCACCAAGGCAAAGATAATGGGGGCAAAGATAAAGAAACAGATCCTCCACAGGCCCTCCTTTCTATTCTCTTTCTGCTGTCCCCAGTCCATCCCCCCAAAGTCACTTTTCCCCACACCCTCAAGGGAGAGTGCCTGGAGCAAGAGGCACTGACTAGGCCAGATTTCAATGTAATGTGGCATTATCTCAGTTAAGATGGAAATAAGAAATCACAGAGACTTGCTGAAGTTGAATTAAAGAAGAATGGAAAAGATTCACCAGCTGAAGGGAAAAGACACATCCTCAAGCCCTAAATAATCAAGTTCAATTTATTATCAGTAATTACAACTGACATCTTCTCTGCTTAATTCCTAAAATGTCCTGAGTCATTAAATGTCAGTTAAGGTGTTATAAACTTTTAGATCCACAGTGTAAAACAAATGCACCCTACTGATACAACTATATTGTACAAACCCCCTCCACACAAAGGCAAAGGGACCTGAACCCAGCTCCTCAAAGACACAAAGCTCTAACATTTGAGCTAAAGGGAAGCACCCTCACATACCCCCCCACAGATGAACCACTAGAGGGCACTGCTTACTCTTACAAGGGCCTAAGCCACAGACGCACACATTGCTCACATGAGTTGTGCCATTGACATCAGCTCTGCAGTCTGAAAATTATTCTTGGGACTCTGTTCAGGTGGGTGTGCAGGATCAGGGTCAAACTGCCGGCATTACAGCAGCTCTGATCCTTTCAAATCGGCTTTCTCAATTCCAGAAGCAAAGGAGATTTCTGCCTAGTACATTCATGCCTCCAGCCCATAACCTGTACTGGAACTTCCACAGCCAGAAGCATCTCCTCATGCTCTAAAGTTGTTTCTTGCAATGGGACAGCTGAGTCTGGCTCCTCTTGTGGTTTCCTAACACAGTCAGTGAGATGGAAACTGTACCATGTTTTCTCCCACACAGCATAATTCCAACAGTCTTGGAAGAAATGACTGCCACCAGTAAAATGGATTTCCAGCCGTTACGGCATGACTGTCCAGTCCCAGTCATGAGGAAGGCATTCTCAAACAAGTTAATGAGGCCCATGTGTCTTCTTGTAGACTGTGGCTCTGGGTCCCAAAAGTTGAATGAGGACAAACAGAGTTTCTCTTATGGGGAGGTTTATAAGGTGACAAATACTGAACAGCTGGACTCCCCAGAAAAGCTTCCCGATCTTCTCTGTACGGCCTGGGTGACCTTCAGGAGCCAAATTTCTGTATGGAGTAGCAAAATGAAGGGCTAGTGTAGAACAAATGAACCAGATAACCAGCGCTGTAACTAGGTATTTTGGCGCCTGGGGTGCATTCTGCTTGGAACGCACCCCTTACAATGAGCAGCGCCTGGAGCGAGCGGCATGAAATGTGCCCTTTAACAGAGAGGCCAAATGGAGCCACTCCGGGGTGCCCTAGTTACAGCCATGCAAATAACCATGTGGGCTCCATCTTCCTCTCCACCATCCACTCCATTAACAGTGGGCTAGCAAAGGGAGAATGGACCTCATTCGCTCTCTGTCCCTACAGAGGTGGTTCCCCAGAGGACTGTAGACCATCCCATTACAGAATCTCATTCATAAATTATTGCGTTTCATCTCAAAACTGGTTTGGTTTTTTGCTCCACTAAGTGTCCATCCGTCCACCCACCCTCAAGACCTGCAGACCCCAGCCATGGCTCCACACATGCAGCTCTGGCATTGTCCCTTCTCAGTCCTAATAACAGCCCCCCCGCCCCACCCCCGCAGACCAGGCCTGGATTAACTTAGGTTTGTTAATTCAAATCATTCTGGACCTTCAAGACTTCCTACTATTCCCAGGTTGGGCCTCTCCTGCATTAAGACAAATCAAGTGTGGTTTTGTGGTACGCTTTGACTGACCCTGTGACGAGAGTCCAACAGCCTCAGAATGTTTGTGGGTAACTCCAGAGATACTCAAGCCGTCCTCCGAGGCTACTGAACCAGGCTGTGAGATGGACTCCAACGAATTGGGGCCAAAACCCCACCCCCTGTGATATTTAACACAAAACTGAGCACTAGAAAATGTCACTCTAAAAACAATCCCAAGGAATAAGCTGACAGTGACCTGCACAGAGGGGGAAGTCCAACAGTGATTTCAATGCCTTGTAGTTACTTGGGGGGGGGGTTCACCCCACTGTCAGAGCTTGTTGTGTTCCAAAGCTCCTAACCATCCACAACACCTTTAACCTAAGCCATTGGCTGCAGAGAGATGGAGCCATGACACGGCTCCCATCCTTCCCCTCTGGGTCTTTTAGAGCTTGCCTGGCCTTCGACCACCAGGCTTGGGAGGCAGCGTCAGCAGAGTGACAGGCACACCTGTCTCTACTGAGATGGGAAAGGCAATCACAGAGCAAGGAGAAGCAGGACACTGAGCACTGGCAGCTGAATGAAACCAGAATCCATCCCTTGGTGTTAATTGTAAATTACAGGTTTGTTAATGGCAGCAGGGGTCCTGCTATTCTGGGTGGGGTTACCAGATACCAAAGCACAGAAAGGAGAGGGAGGTCCAAAAAGGAGGATGTGGAGAAAATGTAGTATTAACGTAACTGTTATTACCATATTATGTCATGGAAAATGGGTAATGATTAATGAATGCGGCATTAAAACTGCATAATGTCATGGGTTTTTAAATTATTTTAAAATAAAGAAAATTACCTAAATGTTTTCTTTTACCGAAAACTGGATTTTTTCATTAAATGAAAGTTTTTCATGCCCCTTTCATTAATGTTCATGAGACTAAAGTTAAAAAATGAAATTTTCAAATATAAACTTGAAAAGCACCTAAAAAGGTTAAAAAGAAAACAAGAAAAAAAAAACCCAGTTAACTCACTTTTCATTTTTCATTTTCCACAGCAACTCATTTTTACAGTTAGAAAAAAAATGTCCTAAATTGTTTCTGTCCAGTTCAAACCTGCCCCTTTAGTGGTTTAATTTAATTGGTCCTTGTTAGTAATTTTATTTATGGTAGACTTTATTTTCCTTCATGTTGTTAGTATCCCTATTCCCCTACCCCACCCCAATTTAGCCACTTTGTGGGGAGCAAGGGCCAAAAATAAAAACGCCTCTTGCATGTCTTGAACCCAAAACCCCAATGTTAAAAGTCAGCTTCCTTACCAACTGAGCTAATCAGACAACTTTACAAAACCAGCCTCCCAAGTCAAGGGATACCTGAGCCCTTAGTGAAAAGGCCTGGTTTGTGCTGAGTTGTGTGTGCATGTGACCAGCTCCGCTCTCCAACTGCTGGGGGAAATCCCCCACTCCCTAACTTGGCTGTTAGAGGAGTTTTTAGAATAGAATAGAATCAAATCATAGGGTTAGAAGGGACTTCATGAGATCATGGAGTCCAACCCCCAGAGCTTGAACCCAGGACCATCTACATAGTAAGCAAAGGTGCAAGTCACTACACTATTTTAACATTCTCTTCCTAAGCAACAAAAAGCTAGACAAAAGCACCTATTTTTAAAATGCCTGGCGGACAGAGGACATGGCCTCCTTTTGCCGGATGTCTGGTAACCCTAATTCTGGGGCACTTTCCTGGCCCACACACTGCCCAGATGGAGTTGGATAGCAAAAGCATCCGAGTCCTTGCTTCTGCTCCCTTTACCAACAGGTCTGCCTGACCTTGAGGGCCCCACTTTTACTCTCCTGTGTGGCAGAGTCCTTGTAACCCTCACAAGGCTGGGCCCCAAATTCCTGGGGGACCCACTCCCCAGCCTTGTTGTGGTCACATAGGACAGGGGCTAACATTGGCCCTAGGGCAAGGCACCACACACAGCATCTCTGGGATCTGAGGGACATTCACAGCTGGCTCCTCACACATCCCAAGCTCCTGCCCAAGACCTGGATGCCCTGGAGGGAGGCCCTGGGTTGGACACTTGCTCTGCCACTGGCCACATGTCCGCAGTGCTAGGGCGCAAGGCCCTTCTCCCCAGTGTTGCCCCCATCAGAGCCATGATCCCCCTCCCAGTCTGGCTTCCACAGCCTCTGGGCTGGTGGCATCTCCCTGAGCCAGGCTCTCTGCCCAGGGTCCCTCTCACTGCACCCAGCTGTTCACTCACCAGAGCTGGCTCCCAGATAGACTCAGACCAGCTTAGCTCTGGCTTACTGCATCTGTGTCTTGGTTCTGCTCTGCTCAGCTCACTGAGCTATTTCTTAGGTCCCTCTGGTTCTTCTGCTGTGAGTTTACTCAGCTCAGCTACCTGGCCTGGCTTCTCTGGCCTCCCAGCTGCTTTGTCCTTAGCTCTGCCCAGGCAGCTCCAGCTCACATGGAGGATGGAAACTTATCCCACACCCTCCTGGCTCCCTCACTGGCCTGTCTGCACTGTTCATCAGGCTGACCTGGAGCGTTGACCTCCCCTCACTGGCCCTGGGGGCTGTCAGTCTCAACATCCTGCTTTGTCCTCCAACCATTCCCTGTCCTTTAGTGCTGAAATGCCAACCAAAAAGCCCCACTGAGTATCAGTGAGGGTCCAGCCATCATCTTACATTGCTGGTCTGGAGGAAGCTTGATGAACATAGGGTTTTTTTGGCAGCCTTCAAGGAATGGAAACAGGCCCTATCCAGGGACACCTGCTCTAGGGGACAGGCCCCTTGTGACAAGGGAGCCTTGAGAGAAAAATGCCAAGTCAGAGCATGGTGGTGGCAGCAGGTATCTGAGACTGGAGCTGTGACAGTATATCTGTCCAGAACAGAGACGGTCTAACTCAAAGCTGGCTGCCTCCAGGGGTCCCATATTGGGACTGCAGGCAATCAAGGAGAAACTATGGAAACCTTCTCTTCAGGAAGGACTCACTCATCTTCCAGCAGAGATAGCAAATGGCCAAGAAATCCCTCCACATAGAGCAGCCATCCCCAGCTATGGGAAGTGAACAGCCTATGGTCCATCCTCAGGAAAGAAATGAATTCAGAACCAGTCCATGGAACCTTTGAACTGAATATGAAGGCAACTATGACTTTGAAGAATGGTGGGTTGCACCTTCTGGTGAAACATCCTCTCCCCAAATCACACACTCTGCCGGACATGGCAGCAGATTCGTCTCCACAACCTGGGCCATCTCTGGAGACTGGGCAGACTAGTCATCATTTCACAGAATTCAGCATGTGCTGAAACACTGAGCAAACATTGCGCAAGGGCCTCAGCATACTCAATGCATTGCTGTGCAGGGCCCCTAAGCAACCCTGCTCTCTTGCCTTCCTTCTGCTGCCAGATCTTTCACTTGGGTGATGAGCTTTTTTCCTGTGCAGAGCCTGAGATAGGTCTCTTATCTGTAAGGACCAGTCACAACCACAGCTGCTGGAGTCAGATTCCACTGGGGGGATAGACCCTGTATGTTCCCTTGTGCAGTGAATAGCTACTATGTGTACTGAGGGGAGAAGAGACTCCCACCCCCTGAGCAGATTCAACCAAAGCTGAATTTATCCTGGGCATGGGCCCTTGCTCTTTTCCAGAGCTGATGAACACAGGAGACAGGCTCTTCTGGGGACTCTCTCTTCCTGCTTTCCTGCAAACTCTGCCTCCCTTTCCAGTCCTGCAAATCATATCTTGTCTCTGCTCCATAAACCCCAAAGGGTCATGAAGTAAGTATCATAGTTCTACCAAGAGACTCGTTCCCTGAGATCATCTCCATGGCAGAGCCAAGCATCCCACCAAAGGGTGACCCAAAGTTGCCCAGGAAAGTCATAACATTCCTCTGGCCTGTTGATCAGAGTCTTCGGTGACTCCAGTACCCATTCTTTCTCTTCATGGGACTGCCCCATCGGTAAAACCAGTTCAGAACTAATTCCACCATCTCAGGGCTTTATAGGAAGTCAAGAGGTGCCTCCCAAGCCTTGCACAAAGGATTTATCTATAACATCCCATTTATGTTTCTGGCACTCATGGTCCCTTAAGAGTTCAGGCTTTCCCCCAGTGTGCCCCATGGATACCATGTATACAGTCTGTCACAGAGAAAGGTCACCCTTAGCAGAAAGAAACCTGGGAATGGAGGCAACACTTGCTGAAGCTCTGTGCTCTGCCACGTGCTGTACATTATAATCCAATTCCATTTGTATGTCTTCACTCCGAAGTGTAAACTATTAGAGACAGGGACTCCCGGTCTGTTGGTACCACACAAAGAAGAGAGAACAATAATCTGAAGGGGCTCTTGGCTCTGCATAGGAGCTCTCAGCTCTGTCATCCTGCCCCAAGTGTATCAGGAGGAGCAGAATATCAGTGTGCACCACGGAGTGCCACATTTCCCATTAACCTTAAAGGCCTCCTTTTTTGGTTTCGTTTCCTCCACTAGTTTCCAGATGAATATTATAGATTCCATCTGCTGAGAGCACATGGTTCCCATCTCAGACTGGAGGGTTTGGGGTTTGGGAACTGTTTTAACAAATTTCCCCTAATCATGAGTTGTAATTATAAAGTGTGCATGATGTAGATTCACCAAATGTCATCATAATCTAGATACAGCATTACTGTGGCCATGTTGGTCCCAGGCTACCAGCAAGACTAGGAAGAGATCATATCTTTTACCAAACCAGCCTCTGTTGGTGAACAAGACACAAGCTTTCAAGTTTGCATAGAGCTGAAGAAGAGTTTGTTTCTCTCACCAAGAGAGGTTGGTCCAATAATAGATATTACAATAATCTATAACAAATGTGGGTCGTTACAAGTGCAAGAAAGCCAGACAGAAAAAATTGGGATTAGGTAAACCAAAGAGACCATGCTGCTATATAATCATAGAAACTTGAAGGGATCATGGGACCAAGGGTCATGGAGTCCAGTCCCCTGCACTCATGACAGGACCAAGTACCCTCTTTAATCATCCCTGACAGGTGCTTGTCTAACGGGCTCTTAACAACTGCCAGTGATGGAGATTCCACAAACTGCCTACGCAACTTATTCCATTGGTTAATCACCCTGACAGTTAGGATTTTTTTCCTAATAGCCAGCCTAAAACTCCCTTGCTGTAATTTAAGCCCATTGCTTCTTGTCCTATCATCAACAGTTAAGGAAAATAATTTTTCTCCCTCCTCCTCATGACAACCTCTTAGGTACTTGAAAACTGTTATCATGTCCCATCTCAGTCTCCTCTTTTCCAGACTGAACAAATCCAGCTCTTTCAATCCTCCCTCATAAGTCAAGTGTTCCAGATCTCTAATCATTCATGTTGCTCTTCCCTGGACTTTCTCCAAATTGTCCACATCTTTCCTGAAATGAGGCACACAAAACTGGGCACAATACTGCAAAGACTCTTGGAACTGTGCTTAATAAGAACAGGAGATGTGAAACCAGACATGACTGGACCAAAACTGATGAACAAGCTAATGAGGGATGTACAAGCAGGGTCTGAATGGGCACTTTTCGCAGAGCTGGTATTTGCATGAGCATGTCCACCCAGCCTTGTTGCCAGGGGCATCGCTGGGGCAGAGAGGGACCCGGGGCACGGGCCAAGCCCCCACCCCCAGCCGGAAGGCCATGCCCCCTGGCCAGGGATAGGGCCAGGGGAAGCTGCGCCGCCGTGGGCAGCTAGGCCGCGGCGTGGCCCGGCCCGGCCTGGCCCGGCCAGAAGCGGCCGCTGGAGGCCAGGGCCACGTATGCAGTCCCGGGTCCCCAGCCGGGGACGGGGCCACCGGTGGCCAGGCCCACGATCCCCAGCGGGGAACAGGGCCGCCACGGGCGGCCAGCCGGGCCCCAAATGCCCGGCCAGGGATGGGGCCGCTGCAGCCGCAGGCAGCCAGCCAGGCCCCAGATCCCCGGCCGGAGATCCAGGGTCTGGCCACCGCTGGCCGTGGTGGCCCTGTCCCCAGCTGGGGATCAGGGGCCTGGCTACCCGCAGCTGCGGCCAAGGGCCTGGCCTCCAGTGGCTGCTTCTGGCCCGGCCCTGCCGTGGCCTAGCTACCTGCAGTGGCATGGCCTCCCCTTGGCCCTATCCCTGGCTGGGGTGGGGCCTGTCGGGTGGCCAGCCAGGCCCCAGATCCCTGGCTGGGGACAGGGCCACTGCGGCCGCAGTCGCGGCCACAGCCAGCTCAGGATCGGGCCCCGGGTCCCTGGCCTGATTGGGCCGGAGATCCGGGGCACTGGCGTTGGGACTCAGGGCATATGCCCCAGCATGCCCAATGCCAGCGACGCCACTGCTTGCTGCACAGCATGATGGGACTGCTTTGCCCAAACAGTCCCTTGGGCTGGTGTTGGGTTACAAATCACTCCACTGTTAAATGAAGGGGTAACGAAATGTCGTTCCCCTTAGTGTATGAGCAAAGGGCAGCAGAACCGGGCTGAGCATGAGCTGATTGAGAGGTCACCCTCATCTGAATCAAGCTGGCTAAGCAAGGGACTCAGATGCCACCAGGTGATATGGAGAAACTGCAGGGAAGAGCCCCAGGCATGGTTTAACCTCCCCTTCCACTGTTCGAAGATGGAGCTAGTTAAGATTTCATGAGGAGTCTTTTGTTTTGTTAAGTGCTCACTAGAGCAAACTCTAGGACAGTGCTCTTGCCTGCTTCCACACTGCCGTTCCCCCACTGAGAGCTGGTGGAATCTCAAGACAACAACCTCCTGGAGACACAGGTGGTAGCAGAAGGTGATGGTGTGCAGCAGGACGGCTGGCAGACTGGCTAGCAGAGAGGCTGGCTGGCTGGGCAGCTAGCAGGCAACTGGCAAAGCAACCTGTGGAGCAACAAGCAGCTGCCAGGGTGGCTGGATGATGAAGCCAGCAAGGTAGCTTCTTTCCCCCTCCTTCAGCCAGGGTGGGAAGTCTTCTAGACTCTTGGTTGACCCTGACTGAGGACAACACCTATGAGTAGGGAGGGAGCTGTGAAGGTAGGGGAACATTTAAGGAACTTCTTGCTGCTGTGCTTAAGAACCTGAAGCAAAAAGAAACTGCCCCACATATCCAGGGGAGAGTGTTTTGTTCTTTTTTTTTTTAATGTATGTGAATCCTGCTTCCAGCAGTTTCCCAAGTTAATGCTGGGTTACTTTTCCCCTTTTCATTAAAAGTATTTTCTAAACTCAGTCCCTGTGCTTGCAAGAGAGGAAGTGTTGCCTCTAGAGGCCCTCAAGGGATGGTGTGTGATTCTCTCTGGTGACTTGGTGGGAGCTCAAGCCAGTTTTTTGTTGTTGAAAGAAGCCTGCAGATATTGCCCCTGGTCCTTGTTGCTGCCAACTAACTAGCAGGAGAGTTACAAGATAAGATATGACCTGCCCGCTTTCCCCCTTTCTGGGTTCCTTGAAAAGAGCCTTTGCAAAAAGTCATTCAGATCAGATGCGAAGAATTCAGCTCTTCTTCTCATCTCCCACCCATCTTGTGCCCCAGCCCCACCAGCACTGCCCTTCAGTTCAACTCATCAAAAGAAGTTTCTCCCTAAGAGGAAGGCTGGCCAGCCTAAATTTGTTTTCACCTATGAGTACCGACGGTCATCACAGCATCATGCCAACCACTCCTCAGCCCATCAGGGGAGGTAACTAATTGCCAGCCAGGCAGAGGCACGTCAGCGCCTGTATTGTTTTCCTTTCCCCTGTTGTGTTATTTTTTGCCCCACCCTTTTCTTTCCTTGTATGCTCCCTCTCACTCTCTTGGCTTTTTATCGAATCCTGAAGTCAACTATGCTGTATTCGCCCAAGCCTGGCCTGCCAAAGGGAGAACAGATCCAATCAGAGGAACTCTGGACTAGATTGTAAACCAGCCAGCAGCCTGGTCAGCTTGCTAACCAAAGCATCCTCCAAACTATTCAGTAGTCCAGTGGAAGGGCATCACTGGCACCTGGCACAGGGGGCACATGCCCTGAGACCCAGCGCCAGTGCTCCAAATGGCTGGTGCAGCCCCTACCTCTCTCGGCCCCGTCCCTGGCTGGGTATTCAGGGCTGGGCTGGCCACAGCGGCTGCTACCTCACCCAGCCCCCTCCCTGGCTGGGGATCAGGGGCCAGGCTGGCAAGGGCAGGAGCCTGGGGCTCCAACTCTGGATCAGGGCCAGGGGCTGGGGCTGGGGCCTAGGGAGCAGAGGCCCTGGGTCTTTTCCTGGGACAACGATGCCCCTGGTCCACTGATCTAAACACATCAACCCAAGCCCTACTGCACCCATCTTTTCCACCCTGTCTCTCCTCCCCCTGGGCTCAGTCTGTTTGTTAAGAACAGGATAAGTAAATGCTCTCCTCACATCAAGACTGATGGTAAAACTAACCCTTTTTCTTTCATCTAAGAAAGGGTGTTCTCATAATAAAAGAACTCTTGATATTTTGCCTTCAAAAGGAGATAGGCTTTAAAGGTTTTGACTAAGCTTATTTTGCATAATCACTCAGGCAGAGTCGCAATAGATAAGAAAAACAAACAAGGAGTTCTGTGGCTCTTTTAAAGACTAACAAATGCATTTATTGCATGAGCTTTTGTGGGTATTGTCCCTCTTCATCCACTGTATGAATGGAAATTACAGTACACAGGTGAATATATACATGTCCTTGTGTTCAATCAATAAACTTTTAATTTAACTGAACGTTTTTGGGCATTTGCCAAATAACCAAGTAAAACCAAGGGCTCTGCTTAAAAATAATCCTGAGCTGACCTAGTACTGTTTAACGTTGGTCAGTGTGAGAGTTTATAAACACCTTTAACTCTTTGGGCCTCTGAGGTCAATTGCCTTGAAACAGAATCTCTCACTGTGGCTGGACAGATTTTGTCTGCCTCCCCCCCCCCGAAGGAAGCAGCCCTCAAAAATTGTGACACTAAAAAGACACAGGCCAGTCCCTAGCAGGAGGCTGCCATTTGGTCAAATATACAATGCAATTGACCTCTGTACTAAGTGCTCAAAGCCCAGAGCTCAGAGGTGTCCACCTACACCCAAGGAAGCTTCATCAGCCAGGAACTTTCAAAGAATGCATCTGATAAAGTGGGATTGCACCACCAAAAGCATATGTGATAAATACATTTGCTAGCCTTTAAAAGTGCCAGAGGGCTTGTTTGTTTGTTTTGCAGCACTAAAGGCACTGGAGAAACAGGTACAATTTGCACGGCATCATCCACTTATCAGCATTGTTTGGAACCCAGGGCAGGAACTTGGAGTCTTGGAGATGGTGTACTGGAACATGGGAGGAGAACAGCAAACACAGCAGGATGGGTACAGGCCTAGGGAAAGGGTGGTTGCAAAAGCAGTCCCACTTGTTGCAGACCTTGGAAACCTGTTTAGCAACAAGCAGCAGCCAGCCAGGCGGTTGCTCCAGGCAATGGTCCATGTCCAACATGCTGTCTGATGGTTGGGTGGTTCATGGCACACTGATTTCCTTATGGAGTCTGCACATTGGTGTGACAATCATTCACCAGTACATTTCCTCAGGTGATGTGGTGCACTACTGCCTTCTCAGCTGAGTGTGCTCTCCCTAACCAGCTATTTGTCTGCAGTGCAGACACCTCGGATGTTGCTTATCCCACAGCTGCAGCCATTGGGCCAGGGTTTCATTGATTTTCCCTTGAGCTACAGCCTGTCTTATGCAAATAGTCTAGTCACAGACAACTTGCCATGTTGCTGTCCCTAGCATCACTGTCCCTAACACATCCCTTGATTTGGCATCCATGCGGTTCCTAAGGCTGCTCTCTGCATGGGTGTGAATCTAAAGGCAGATCCTGGATGATGCACTTTGGCCTGTATTGCTCCCAGACCTATGAGCAACCAGGAGATCCAACAGCATCGACTGTCTTTGCCTGGTCACACACTTGGCTGTGTTTACATACCAGGGTGCTCATCATGCATTTTGTCACAGTGCAGTGAGTGCCTACACCCATGTTTGCCTGTGTGCTAGATGGCATGATTCCTATGGATCAGTGAGTTTTGGTGCTGAATATTTCATGGAGAAGATCAAATCCCAGGGGGGGAGGTGGACTGAGAGAGGACTAGTTTCCTTTCTCCCTTGCCCACCACAAAGCAAGGGTAAATGTCACCTTGCAATCAATGTGAATCACTTGTACTCCACAAGGAGGGAATAGGGCTTTGGGGACATGGTCTAGAAGTGGGGCAATTCCCTTGATGTTTTATCAACCTAGGATCCATCGACTGGGGCAGCCAAATTGCTCCTCCCAATCTCCTCAACATGGCCCCAAAGAATCTGCAAACAGGCATAGCCACATCCCTGATCAGCCACAGATGGATGCAGAGCTTTTTGGTCCCAAGGGGAAGGAGGATGAGCAGAGGGCACTGGGGACTGGGCAACTATCCAGGACAGACCATCTGGTGCTCATGTGGAGGCCTTTGTTCCACCAGAAAAGCCATAGCATAGCTAGATTCTAAGATCTTTGTGCTGCCAAAGGGTCACATTGGGATCTAGTGGCACAATTCTTGGCAGCTCCTACCTTGCAGTTCCCTGCATCTCTAAACTGGAAGGGGGTAGGCCTGGGAATTCAGTGTCTCAGACCAACAGGCTGAGAAGATGCCAGGAGCAGGAAAGCAGGCATCCAGGTTTCTAAAGTTAGTTTCCATCTGGCAAGAGGCTTTGGAAAGGCCCCTGGGATGCTCTCTCATGAACACAGCTGTGATTTCTGAGCACAGCAGCCTTTCCTTCAAACAGCTGGAACTATCCCAGATGTTAGCGGGGTCAGAGGCATGTATAAACATTTCGCCTAATAAAGCACTTTCGGTGAACACAGTGTACCCTGCCATCATACAGCAAAAATGCTAGGGAAACTATGGCCCCACCCTGCCTGCTTGCCATCCAACTGAATTTGCAGGGAAACAGTGACACCTTGTGGCAGATGGTCAATATGATGCTTTTTATTATTATTATTTTTAATGGCCTTGAAATTTCTCCGAGCTTCTAGAGCAGGCCACAGTCTGGACAAATGGAAAGCAACCTATCCTGCAAGATGATCGCTTACTCTTTCAAGCCTTGGGAGATGGCCTCACCTCGTTTACGGACAGCTCCCCAACCTTAAGCAGGTACTCACTAGCAACTACACACTATACAACAGAAACACTAAGGCAGGCACCTAGCCTTGCAACAGACCCCGTTGCCAGCTCTGCCCACATATCTACACAAACACCACCACCTTAACTAACCAAACTAGCTATTCCATCTGGGGCTCATTCACCTGCTCAGCCACCAAAGTTATATATGCCATCATGTGCCAACAATGCCCCTCTGCCTTATACATTGGCCAAACTGCACTGTCTGCACAAAAAATAAATGACACAAATCAGATCTCAAGAATGGTAACATTTGAAAACCACAGGGGAACACTTTCACTTCCCTGCACATTCTGTGAAAGACAGGACGGTTACAGTGCTTCAACAGAAACACTTCAACTCAAGACGCCAACCTGAAACTGCAGAGTTAGAATTCATATGCAAATTTGACACCATTGCATCAGCTCTGACTAGAGATTTTGAATGGCTCTGTTATTACAAAAGGTGATTTTCCCCTCTTTTTACTTTCCCACCTTCTTATTTGTTGTTCCACACTGTTTGAATCAAAACAACTTGCTTGGTTTGCTGAAAAAATCTGAACTGATCTTGTGACTTGCCTGTCTCTTATTAATCTAGTCCCTTTCATACTATAATTTTCTTGTCATGCCTCTAATGAAGTGGAATTTTACCAATGAAAGCTCATATGATAAATAAATTTGTTAGTCTTTACAAGTGCCACAGTATAATAAAAATAATATAAACCACTTTATACTTCACATTCTGTGTTCTAATTGAAATCCCTGTTTGAAAATGTAGAAAACATCCAAAAATATTTAAATAAATGCTATTCTATTATTGTTTAACAGTGTAAATAAAAGTGCAATTAATCACAATTCATTTTTTTAAAATTGTTAGACACCCTATTATTTCTAGGACCTGCATAAAACATGAGAACAGACACATGGGTCAGACCAGTGGTCCATCCAGCCCAGTATCTTGTCTTCCATCAGCAGTCAACGCCAGGTGTTTCAGAGGGAATGAACAGAACAGGTCAGTCATCAAGTGATCCATCCCCTGTTGTCCAGTTCCAGCATCAGGCAGCCAGAGGCAAGGGCCAGCCAGAACATGGGATTGCATCCACACCCTTTTGGCTAATAATTATTGATGTACCTACACTGCATGAACTTCTCTAATTCTTTTTAGAACCCAGTTACAGTTTTGGCCTCCACAACGTCTCCTGGCAATGAGTTCCACAGATTGACTGAGTGCTGGGTGATTGTTATAAATCTGCTGCTTGTTAATTTTACTGGGTGACCCCTAGTACTTGTGTCATGTGAAGGGGTATGTAAGGGGGCAGCTCTCCTACTGCCCTGGTTCCACTTAGTGGCCCATCTGGGGATTAGCTCAGCACATGGCCTGATGTCTCTTCCTGCTGCTGGTCATTCCCCTCATCCCGCTCACTTGTTATGTGGCCTCCCTCACGCTCCCAGAGCTGCAGTGCTTTCCTCTTCATACCTGAGCCCCCTGGCCAAGGCATACTGAAATTCCCCCCTTCTAGAGTATTATTACTCTCCCCAGCAGACCCCAGACAGGTTGATCCTAGCAAGCCACTCCTGGAACAGCTGGTTGGGGAACCCCAGGCTGCCCTTTATACACAGTTGCTGATTCAGCTACTCAGATCTTTCCTCTGCACTCTTGCTGTTCCTTTCCTGAACAGCCTCTTCCACCCCACAGTCCACCCCATGCCAGGGAATGTATCTGCAGGTTTCCCTGCCCTGCAGCCAGTTCCCTCCTTTACAGACATCCCATCTGCTTCTTACCAGGGCCAGTACATCACTAATTATGTCTCTCTGCATCCTAGGCTCTGTTGCAGGTGCAGTCCATGGCTAATTGGCCTCTCTTGCCTATATTAATCCCTACAGGGCTAGTGTGGAGTAAATGCCCCATTACAGGGCAAATAACACTTCCCTATTCATTTTCACAGTCTCACTCATGGTTTTATAAACCTCTATCACATCCCTGCTTGGTCATCTCTTTCCTAAGCTGTATAGTCTCTGTTTAGCGATCTCACCTTGCATGGAAGCTGTTTCATACCCCTAATTCTTTTTGTTGCCCTTCTCTGTAGCTTTTCTGATTTTATTGTTTCTTTTTGATGATAGGGCAACCAGAACTGTGCACAGTATTCAAGATGTGGGCACACCACGGATTTACACAGTGGCATTATGTTATTGTCCATTTATTATCTATCTCTATCTTTATAGTTTCTAACATTCTTCATTAAGTTGAAATTGTTTGGTTCAAAGTACATAGATGTAGCCCCTCCATGAGTCTTATGTCTGCATTTGGTAGGGGACTTCTGTCGACAGAGTTGAATATCTTAGCCACTGGAGAGACTATTGCTGTGGTCAGGCTCATGGAGGAAGCTGATATTTTCCTAGATTTCTCTTTGGTGCAGGTGCATAAATGCTGAGATAGCAAAGAGTTGCCTGGGATTCTTAAGGAGTGCAGAGATTCATCCATATGCCTGCAAATAACTTCGGGCCCGCAAAGAGAAGGTCCTTGATGGTGATTTGCACCTTCTTAGGGAGGCTGGAGAGGTGCAGGATGCTAGTCTCATGACTACAGCAGTCTTGGTAGAATGAGCAGTGGTATCCAAAGAGGCTTGTAAGGTCACATGAACCAAGAAGTGACCTTCAGCTATGAGCGCCTGCAGTGCTTCTTATCATCAGGAAGGTGCTGGCAGAGTTCCTCTATTTCAGAACAGCAAAGGTAGCTGTACTTAACCAGAAGAGCCTGGCAACTGGATATTCAGACCTAGAGTGTAGCACAGTGGTCCCCAACCGTTTTAAACACAAGATCACTTTTATAATGTACATGGAACACAAGATTTACCTTAGGAAATCCTTCCCCTCCACACATCACAGGCTCCCAATCCCCTTCTCCTGGCCTCAGATGGGCTGGATTCCCGATCCCTTTCCCACACTGATTCTCCACCTCTCCTACTCCTTCACCAACCGTTTCCCTTTCCCCAGTCCTGTGATGCTTCCCCAATCCTGGCTTCGGCCTTGCATTGAATCCCCAACCCTGGATCCAGCCCTGCACTGCCTCACCAACCCCTGCCCAGCTCTGGCTCCGTGCTGCCTCCCAAACCCCTCCCCTGAAGCAGCCTCACTTTGCCTCCCAGACCCTGTCCCTCCCCCAGCCGTGCTGCCTCCCAGACCCTGCCCTGACTCTGTGCTGCCTCCCAGACCCCTTCCCACTCCAGCCACACTGCCTACCTGACCCCTGCCCTGACTCCATGCTCCCAGACCCCTGTCCTGCTCCAGCTGTGCTGCCTCCCAGACCCCTTCCCTGGCTCCGAGCTGCCTCCCAGACCCCTGCCCTGCTACAGCTTTGTAGCCTCCTGGATCCCTTCTCTGGCCCCAGCCCTGTGCTGCCTCCCTGCTCCAGCTGCGCTCTGCCTACTGGACCCCAGCCCTTTACTGGCTTCTGATCCCCACTGTTGCTTGCCCTCAACACAACCCACACCCCTACCTACCTCACCTGCCCAAATCCAGCCCTTGGAATCTGCTCCCAGGTCAGGCCTTTCTCTCCCTGTGCCATGTGTGCACAGAGCGGGACATTTAAAACATCTGGAGTTGACCCCAGCTCCTAGGCACAGGCATCAGTCC
Organism: Podocnemis expansa; assembly: GCA_007922195.1. Taxonomy (NCBI): domain Eukaryota; kingdom Metazoa; phylum Chordata; order Testudines; family Podocnemididae; genus Podocnemis; species Podocnemis expansa. Next base: position 43,232,302 of record ML681991.1, read on the forward strand.
AAAACTGACTGTTCCAGCCTCCATGACCAACCTATTGATCGTGATCATCCTGTTGGGTATTACTGGTGTAGCAGCTTTGCATCCACATAAGTTACCTCATTTCCAATCTCTGTGATGAGGGGTGGATCAAGGGTGGTACTGGCATCCCTTTTCATGCACAGCATTGACACCTAAAGAATTTGAGGTGGAGTGAGAAAATAAAACTTCTGTGTCCTTTCCAGGAACATTATATTGTTTTATCTGTCCACTTACAGATCATTAGGGTGGACATTGAGACTTGCTAGAGCACCTTGGCAGGGTCAAGAAAGGCCTCATTGACAGGAAGGGGTTTTCTGGCAGATGAGGATATGCTGAGGATGTCAAGCTGGTTTTGTGGTTGGTCTTTGACTTTCTCCAAGTTGAGATGCAGTCTGTGCCAAGGGCTTGGTCAGCAGTGATGGTTTTGACAGTACTGAAATGAATATTGGGAGTGATAGAACTGTCAGTGCCGTTCCAGTTGTTTTGTCTATGCCATAGAGCCCAAACATGGTCTGGTCAGGGAGGTACACACCAATCTAGAAGATTTTGGTCACCAGTGTTGAGATGAAGCTGAGGGCTCTAGGTGTCCCTGGTTAGGGTCTTTAGATATCTGCTTAGCTCGAGTACCAGAAACATTGAGACAATTGCTGGAGTTACGTGCCCCTCTTTGAGGATGTTGAGGCAACTGACTTCACAGGAGATGCTGTATTGACAAGCAGTGTCTCAGAGAGCAATGAAGGAGCCTGTTTCTTCTTATCCACATAGGAAAGAAGATTTTCTTTTAGAGGGACATGGTGAATAAGAGTTTGTGGACTACCTACTGAAGTGTGATAGCCATGCTGGGGAATTATCTGGGCAGGGTCCAATGCTGGATGCAATGATTTCTCCATGAGAAAAAGTTTGAGTTGAAAGTCCTTTTCTCCTTTGGCCTTGGCAGTCCAGTTGTAGCAATGAGCACCCTTTCATGGGACATGGCCTTCTTCCAAACAGCAACTGCCCATCAGTTACTGGGAAGGCATCAAAGCAGGAAATGCACCTCTTAAATCTGGCAGACCTGGGCATAAAGAGTGAGGGGAAAGTTTGCTGGGCAGGGAACAGGAAGATGGAAACTAAGCAATGAACTAAAAGGGAGATGAAAAAGTGAATTTTTTTTTTTTTGTAGGGAGAGGATGAAAAGAACAAAGTAACTATGAACTACACAAAAAACTAGTACGTAAGGCACTACTTAGCCAATCAAAGCAGGAGAAGTGGGCTTTGCTGAGATCCCATCCCAGACCAAAGACAGTAGAGAAGGAATGGAGTGTGGTCACACAGCACAGTGCTATGTGCTTCCCGCTTGTGGTGCGGGGGGGGGGGGGGGGGCATGTGCATGTACAATCCAACGGACACTGAAGATGAACTCCAAGGGTACATATACACTGGAGCCTTAGGTCGACTTAAGGAAGCTTAAGTCGACCTACAGACTTCCACAGCCACACTGGGCTTTTATTAAGTTGACTTAAGTGCTTCTTTAAATCGACTTAATAACACCACCTCTTCACGTCAATTTAACACTTAAGTCCACCTTATTAAGTGAACTTAAGTCAGTGTAGCCCAGAAATAGACCTTCCATTGACTTAATTGGCCTCCAGGCCACCTCCCAGTTCCTGGTCACCGGGAAGGGTTGACCTAGCACCTGCCAGTGTGGACTCAGGCAGTCGACAGAAGTTTTCAGTATGGATACTCTAAGTTGACTTAACAAGGTTGACCTCAAGTCGACTTAAAGTCAACCTTGTTAAGTCAACTTAACAGAGCCTCCAGTGTAGACATACCCCAAGTGAGTACCATAGGGACATCACTCAAGAAAGAACCTGCAGGATCCTGAAGAAACAAGCGACATTTTTTCTTCCATGTTCCAGTACAACAGTATGGTTAACAGGACGATGGGCACCCCTTCTAGAAGGGACATCCAGCAGTACTCTGCAAACACGTTTACAAGTTGCACCATTTGGAAAGATCAGCCATGATTTTTGTCCGAAAGAGCGAGCTTCCCTAGCCCTGCATACCTATGGCAAGTTGTTAGTAATTTGGAGTAATGATACAGGAATAGCCTCAATGGCTGGTCTGTTACTACTGTAAGCCATAGCAGGGCCAGATACCTGAGTGATAGGCTCAATATTAAAGCACAGGCAGGTAATGTTCTGTTACCAGAGGGAACTGTAAAGGAGTGAGCTGAGTTTCCTCTGAATTTTACTGCCTTTGCAGTAGTGTTTGGTGTAAACACTGGTTTAAAACAGCATGTCTGAGATAAGAATCAGGCTTAAAAGTCTATAACTTCATTTCCTTGTAATTACTTTGCCACCTCTCGTGATTTTGTCACAAGGCTCATGATAATTATTGTTTTTCTTAAAGCTTCAGCTCCTGGAGTCAAGTGGATATTATGATTTCAGCTTGCAGTCTTAAAGGCAAACTTCCTATCCCTTGTGGCTGTGGAGAGAGTTTCCAAATGTGACCCCTGTGTACTCTAACTTGAAAAGCAGATGGTAAATAAAAGGAACACCAAATCTATAATTTATATATCATCTCATGATTTTGCTTTTTGGTGAGCCTGATCCATGATTTTTGAACACAGGAGGCTGGCACTCCCTTTGGTCAAGGATTCCAAGTAGCTTTCCCTGTCTTGTGAAGACTGATTGGAAGCAAGCGCCATTGTTTCTCAGGCAGCAGCAGCTGGGGTAAGCTGGGTTGCCAGGGAGACGTCCAAAGCAAGTCCCACGGTGCACTGTGGCACCAGGCCTCAGCCAGGTAGGGAAGCCTGAGAATAAACACATGCCGGAGCCAAACTTCCTGCCTACAGGAACAGTCAGAGGATTCATCTGGAGACTACTCTCAGAGACCCAGCCTTCTCCGTGCAAAGAGAAAATCTACACACCCCCAGGCAAACTTTACCACCAGCCAGGGCTTTTTGCAGATGTGCAGGTGACAGAATGATCGTGCTGCAAAGCTACACAGCCACAGGATGTTAGGCTGTTTTTCAAACTCTGGGAGCTCAGACCCATGATCTGCTAGACAACAAGGTAAGGAAAGCAAATGGCTGGGCTAGCTGTGGTTACTGTATATTTGAGTCATTGCATCAGCAGCTGCACATAAATCTGGCAACAGCTTAGAAAACTCGTAGGGTGAAAAATAAACACATGATTTTTCAGACACCATCAAGAAAGGAGAGAGAACCGAGCAGGTTTGTAAACCTTCAGAAAGGGGGATACATTTCATCATGGCATATTTTTATCAAAAAGCACACAGCAAGCACTGTAGATTTAATAATAATCAGTGGTTTAAGGGAAATGGTGTGTAAACTCACAGGAGCACTTTTTATAGTTGTGGGGGGGTGAGGGCTACATGGATCCCATTCCAGGGGGTGGGAGGCCCTGGCAATATGAGAAGTGGGCCAGGAGAGGCATGAATGCATCTGACCCAAACAGCGTTAGATTTAGTTCACTTTATTTCTGCACTGCCCCTTTTATGTGTATTTGAGGGGACCATTTAAAAAGTGGAAAAAGCAGGAAAGAAACTTTGAGCAAACTATGTGCCACACAGACTGATGATTATATGTAGGCATGTATGAGCAGAACAGGAAAGATGAAGGAAATACAGTATAAATCCCCTTGACTCAAGATAATGGGAACTACATATTAGTACTTCATTCAGCCGCATTTGCACAGCATTTACTGCAACAGTAATCATTCAGTGACACATTGTGTAAATGGCGCTTTTCATTTATATTCTGCTAATAAGTTTGCAAACAGGATCATACAGTGGGGTTTCCTGCAATACCAGTGGACTAGACTGAGCAGGCACTCCATTGCATAACACTGAGTTCCTATGAGTTCCTATGAATGACCCAGCAGGTCCCCTCCAATCCTTTATGTTTGCCTAGCATAGCTTTGCTTTTGTTGTGAGTGTCTTTGACAGAGAAGCCTGCTAAACCTGACAGCTTAAAAGAAAATGGAACTATGGTAAGTTAGAAAAGCCACAAAGACTGTAGATCAAACAAAGTGCCTTTTTAGGGCACTGCTGTATGGAGGAACACAGCTACAGTACTTGTTTTATAGTTGGTCAAAGAGATTGGAGAAGATTTCAGAAGAACTCATATGGAGTTTTCTAGGCCCCTTTCAACATCTTCCATCCTTCCTCCCTCTGTCTCTTCAAGCCCCACTATTGTTCTGTCACCTTCTGCAGGAGGGGCCCTCCTCTCAGTGGGGGCATGACAGACTCCTGAGCTACTGATTGGGGTCAGAGTGACTAAGGAGTTATGGTGTTTTTGCCCCAGGGCACACTTCAAGTCCAACCTGTCCCAGAGTGGCTGAGATCCATGAATGTGTGATGGCTGCTCAGTGTGCCCAATGGGAAAGGGATCAGTGGTGTCCCTCACAGTGGGCAGCAATTGGCCCCCTCCTTTACTTGTAGCCCCAATAGAGCCCAGAATGGACTGGGGGGTTGGGACTGAACACACCTCTCGCCCTGTCGGTGATCTCTGCAGAGCAAAGCAGAGGTGTACAGCCAAGGTCATCAGGCAAGCTTGCATTGCCAGCATCTGCGCTCTGGCCAAAGGCCTATTCTCCAGGCGGACAACCGTTCCTTATCCTGGCACAGGAGAGAATGGCAAGAAGGTGGCTTTATGCTGAAAATATGGCTCCACTCTAGCATTGTTGAAATGCCACTAAAAATGACTTGCATTTCTCTTCCACTGACTTCATCAGCAAAGCACTCAGGTCACACATAAAAAAGTGGTTTCCATCCAAACTGCCAGTCCTGTCAACTCCTGGGACTTGAAAGCGCTGGGTTCTTTCCTTCTCACTCCTCACTGGTAAAAATAAAGCCCTAGAGGCCAAACTGTAGCTCAGCAACACCAGCAAAACCTTACCTGGGTTTGCAAAGGTTTTAACTGATTGGCCCTGTAATTGCAACCATAATGATGTTGCAAAAGCAGAAAAAGAATCTAGGTTGTTCTTGTACAGGAGTGAGACCAGTGCATTGGCTCAGTAAAGCCAGCAGCCTAAAGCCTGATACGGACATGGGCAGCAGAGTTGGAGGGGCCACAAATGACTTGCAGAACTTCAAACAAAGCTCCTGTGCACTGTGGCACTTTCCTTTTGAGGTGGTATTATGTCTCAGGGTTTGTCTCCACTGCAGTCAGTGGTGGGACTGTGTAGATGTAGCCGAACAAGCACTGACCTAGCTAGACTGGGAATCGAGGGCAGGCATAGTATTGCGGATGTCAGTTCAAAGTAGCTACATGAGTAAGCGCCCAGGGTCCTGAACGAGCTTCTGCAGCCTACACTGAGGCTGCTTTGCTGATGCTTGTCACCAAGCACATTCAAGTATGTCTACACATGCTACAACTCTGACAGACCCTCTCAATGTCAGCACCAGGCGTTGCCAAGAACCAGAGAGGCAGCCCCGCTGCTTACTCTTCTATCCAGACACTTCCCAGTGTCAAATCTGAAGGTTCCCCAATACAGGTTTGCACTATATGAGGTTTGCTCTTTGTTCTTTCACAGCCTTTGTATATATGCCTTCCCCTTCCAGAGGTCGCTTTTGCGGTAAGCAAAGCAAGCACCCGCACAGGGCCCCAAACAGTAAGGGCCCCTTCATCTACTTCAAAACCATGTCTGCCTCTCATCAGGCAGGATATGTGGTGGACAGCTGGGGCCGGGACGGGTGGTGGGGCAGTACTGGGGCCCCTGGCAGGGTGCCAGGACCGCGGGCCCTGGCTATGGAAAGCTGGAGCTGCGGGTAGGGTGGGGGGTTTGGGGCCTCAGGCAGGGTGCTGGAGCTGCACGAGGAGGGTGTGGCCAAGGGGAGCTGGGGTCGTGAGGAGGGCTGGGGCAGCCAGTGGGGATCCTGTATGGGGCCTGACAATGGGCCTTTGCCTAGGTCCCCAGATAGCTTAAGGCCGCCTCTGTTCTAGCAATGCATTACTTCTCAAGAAGAAAGGATGATCCTGTGGTTAAAGCAAGCCACTTCAAGTCAGGAGATTTGGGTTGCATCCACTAAATATCTCACTGGTCATTATCAAGCTGCCTACAGTGAATCAAGAGCATGAGAACGAACCTCAAAGCAAAGGAGTTCTGTGGTGCTTAAAAACTAACAAATTTATTTAGTGTGTGAGCTTCCATGGGAGAAAAATCCCACTTTGTCAGACGCTTTGAAGATGAGGGAAATTTCCCTCATCTTCAAAGTGTTTGACGAAGTGGGATTTTCTCCCATGAAAGCTCACACACTAAATAAATTTGTTAGTCTTTAAGTGCCACATAACTCCTTGTTTGTTTTACTGAACTAGACTAACACCGCTTCCCCTTTGGATCTTGGCAACCTCAAGGCAGTCCATTAAGTACCTCTGGGCACAAGCCCCAAACCAGTTGTGACTACTATACTTCAAGTTGGCCAACCAAGAATCAAATATAAATTCCTCAGAGAGTAAAACAACCTAAGCATGGAGTTTCAGGTACCCACTCAAGTATTTCAGTCTGTCTCACTACTCAGGTGAGTTTACTTTTGTGCTAGATAGTCCCTTTCACCAAGGATCTCAGCAATATTTGGATTACATCTATTCCCAAAGGACCAATCACTTACCCCAAGTTGGTTGTACCTTAGATCTCACACCAAAGACAAATAAGGAACATAAAAAGACTTAAAAGTGCCACAGGACTCTTTATTTGTTTTGCTGAAATAGACAACACAGCCACCCCTCCAGAAGTTCATACCAAAGACAATGCTGGTAGCCAAGTTCTATAATAAACTATATAAAAAATTATGAAGTAGGAAAAGGTAAAAGGAGAGTTATTTACAAAATTAAAGCAGATAAACACACACATCCATGAGTTACAATCTTAATTTTCAAAAAGTAATAGAAGCTTCTCTAATAAGAAAACTCTATATGTCCTTTAGGCCTAACCCAGTCAAAGTGCTGGGGATTTCTTTGTTATGCTTAGTAAACCTTGCCCTGCAAGAGGCTAATCAGTGACGAGATAATCAGTTCCTTCTCTTTGGGGTTTTCCCCCTCCCGCCAACTGCAAACTCAGCTGATGGGAGAATTCACTTGCACACCTCCTCTTCATGGATGGATATAGGGTAACAGAGTCATTTGCCCTCTTTAATGTCTCACTGTAGTCATCTTGAATCAGTGGATCTTTCCCATTGAACAGGATGTAACCTACTGCTGCAATTAGGACTTTACGCTAGCTCATGTGTCTTTCCTGTCTGGTGATTTACATAGTGTGGCAAAGCAACTCGCCCTCGGTTTGCCAAATAACAACTGTCTCCTCTGGTGGTATGGGCCTGAGGTAAATCCGTCCCAACTTAAGCAAGTCTTCTTGGCTTCCCTTTCCACACCTCCCTCCCAAAGCACCCATGACAGGTCTTGGTTTGGGCCTGTGGAATGTCCTTCAATCCCATGGGATGGGGAGGGTTGTTCTAGTCAGTTTATATAACTCTGGCTCCTTTACAGGGCTGTAGAGGTGGTGGTGAAGCCCTGAGGGACCAAAGCTGTTCTAGTCCTTCCTGCAAACTGGGGGCCAGGTGTTCCTTCACTGCTCCCAAGCTGAGGAGAACTTAGAAGCATTCTCTCCTATATTGGGGTAGTCTCTCCTCCTGCCACAAACCTTCTAGCAGTTTCTTTCCTCACTTTGTCTAGCAGAGGCTGGGTTTTAGCAGACCTGAGGTAGCCCTTAATTGGTCCTAGGTGCCTCTAACTGACCTGTAGTAACCTCTCCTCTTCCTGTCAGGAAAAGGACCTTCAACCATCTAGGGTTCACATACCTACTTTCAGGGATGGATTTAGGCAGGGGCTACAGGGGCTGCAGCTCCAGACCCTGGCCTAAAGGGAGCCCCATGCCCCCCAGAAATCCCAGTGCAGTGGACATAAGCCTTTGGCTATTGGCTCCTCCAGAGACCCCCTGCAGCAGCACTGGCCTATGGGTCCCCCAAGTCCCTCTGCAGCTGCACTGGCCGTGGACCCCTCCCAAAGTCCTCCTCCCACAGCAGCACTGGTCTGTTGGCCCCAGAGATACCCCACGACCCCCACAGTTGTGCCAGCCAGGAACCCAGAGCCCTTGGGTCCACCCCCTAGCACCAGCAAGGCTGGGTGCCCAGCCCCCCCAAGAAGCATGCCACCTCAATGGGGGCCCGCAGCCCCGGGCCTTGATCTGGCCCTGCCTGCCCTGATATACCTTTTGTAACCAACCATCTGGCGTGACTTTACAACAAGAGTCACGGAGATGTACAATACAACCACTCAGCTGCTAGCATACAAAATGGGAAACAGATTTGATATGTGAGATGAATTCAGGCAGCAACTCACAAGTGTTCAATGAAGACCAAACATACTCCTATTCTCTTAATATCTCTTTTAACAACACTCATCCACAGGTGAGCTGAACTGGTTCCAGCCAGGTATTTGTCAGTGTTTCATCGTGACACAGACATGAGGAACTTGCCATGAGCTGAGCCTGGTCTGCCAGTATTGCAAACTTCCTGAACACTACCCCTCACCTGTAAGCCTCATCTGTGACCTTTGCTGGTGAAGCATGGCCTGTTCAATCCCTGGCCTTTCAGCAAAAATGGCCAACAAGGGGCATTAGTGTCATAGTGGTTTCTATGATGTAGCTCCTAGCCACTGGACTGAGCCAAGCAAATCCCTTCACACAAAGCCACAAATCAGCTGCTGTCAGCAATGTCATTCAAACTCTGCTCCAGATTCAAACCTGTGATGTAGAAGTGAAAGGCTCCAAATCATGGTACCAACACCCTGCCCTGTCCAATCCCTGTTAGCAACACAGCTACATAATTAACATAAAATTGAGGTTAACCTCATTCAGTCATGAAGCAGATAGCATGCGGCCTTGGTTGACATCTTCACCATGGTAACCTGAAATTTTGCTTCACTTTAGCTTAAAACACCAGCTGAGACAATGGAGAAGTACGAGCAAATACTAACCATAGGTAGGGGATCAAGTGCTAAGGTCTTCCTGATGAGGAACAGAGGGACAAAGAAACTGTTTGCTGTGAAAAAAATCAAGACAGATCCATCAAAAAAAATGAGAACCAAAGAGGCAGTGCTTCAGGAGGTGACCATCCTTGGAAAACTCAAGCACCCCCACATTGTAACCTACCATGAGCATTTCTTTAAGGAGGAACATATGTTCATCGTCCAGGATTACTGTGACGGAGGCTCCTTAGATGACCACATTAAAATGAAGAAAGAGGGGCACTTTCCTGAGAACACTGTCATGGAATGGTTTGTTCAGCTAGCGATGGCTGTGCAACACATCCACTCCATGAAGATCCTGCACCGAGATATCAAAACATCCAATGTGTTTCTCACTAAGAAAGGGATGGTGAAACTGGGTGACTTTGGCATTTCAAAGGTCATGAGCAGCACGTTGGACATGGCAAGCACTTTTGTAGGCACACCCTATTACTTGAGCCCAGAGCTCTGCGAGGATGTGCCGTACAGCTCTAAGTCTGACGTTTGGGCACTGGGCTGTGTTCTCTTTGAAACATGTGCCTTAAAGCCACCCTTTGATGGGATAAATCTGGTCAGCCTGTTTTATAAGATTGTGAAAGGCGTGTATGCCCCTGTACCGGAATGCTATTCACAGCCTCTGCAGGACTTGATTCGAGCCATTCTGGAGAAGTGCCCAGAAAAGAGACCTAGTGCCAGCAGCGTTCTCAACATCCCTTATGTCCAGCAACACCTGAAGCTTTTCCTTGCTCACCAAGAATCCCAGCTCTTCATGCAGCAACATGTGGTAAAGATCCATGATGAGGACAGCACAGATCCTCTTCCGATCTCACCTCAAACTAAGACCCTGCTGGGTCACCAAGAGAGGGGAGCCTTACGGCCAAAGTCAGCCCCACCGTATGTCAGCTCAGACACGATGGAGCATGATGAGCCAGAGGAGTTCTCCAGCATTCTGGACAGTGGCTCAGATTACTCTGAAGACTTTGAGCATGAAAGCATGTCTTCCACTGAAGAGAACTTAGAAGATGATATACCCATTCCAGCTCTGACTGAGGATGAGCCAAGAGAGATAGGTAAGAGGGTACAGGGCTAGTGCTGGGGAAAGTTTATTCCAGAAGAATAAGACATGCTAGTAAATACACTAAAATGATAGGTTCAAATAATAAGTGGCATCAGTGAGTCACCAGGGAAGACTGAGTGGAGGAAGTGTGGAAGGGTTCTGACCAACATGCTAAAATCCAAGAAACTGGAAGGAGGGAGATGTTAGGGTTGGTGGAGTGAGAAGAAGGGGAATGAGAGAGGACAGAGATGTTTTTATTTGGCAGAGAGAGGGGGGGTTGGCAGTGCTAGGTGCCCAGCCCTGGTTCTTGACTATTTTTAGCTATGCAGAATGGGAGGTGTGCTGAACTAGTTAAAAAAAAAGGCAGCAGTAAAAATACTGGTTCATAAATCCTAAAAACCATGGCCCATCACTTGTTGTATCTGAGGACACTACAAGCTTCATACTAGGAAATGCCTCTGATTTTGTTTCTGAAGAATTACATGTGTACATTTATTTGCATAAACTTCACATTTGTACATGCAAAGAGGCATCTGGTCATGCAAGGCAGTTAACTGTGATGCTAACTGCACACCATCTAGGCACAGTTAGAGATCCCTTTAAGATGGCTAGAAATTTGTCCCAGCTACAGACACACACTATACAAAATCAGCAAACAGCTGCCTTCCCACACCAAACTGGACTTCACAGCCAGTCTGGAAATGCTCAAAGCTGGCCTCAGTATTGATGATGTCAAAATTACAAGAGAAAAATAACATTTCAAGGGCTTTCAAGTCAGAACCCAAATATGAAACGCTGGCTTGACACAGACACGTACAACCACATGTACATCCCGCTGTTATCTGCATATCTCTGGGATGAAAAATGTTATTGGCCTTCAGATTTTGTGTGCAATCTGAACCAAACACAATTTATAGTCTACGCAGAAGTCTTCCCTCTAGCAGGCTTTCTGCTAGCCTTAGGGGTATCAGAACTTCTATGGCATTTTCTCTTCTGCCACCAGGGCTTCCCACTCAGGTTCTCTGTAACCAAGGGTCCCATCCTTAAGTTGCTAGATCAGTAATAAGGCTGTCAGGCCAGCAAGAAGAGTCTGATCACATTCAAAGTGTGTGGGTGACTCAAAGATTTTGCAGGATCTTGCTTTGTCGGTCTTATGACAGAATCTTGCATGTACCTCAGCCAACTTAGATTTCCATTTCAGTAAAGTATCTAAGCAACCGCTTTGGCTTTAACTCAATTTCAATGTTATACCAAATGGAAGGGGTGGTTTGAGATATATGAAGGACTCCCTCTTGCCATGATCGGACTCCAGAGTAGCAGCTGTAATATGTAGAGGGCACAGAGTAGCACTGAAGCCTTATGCCCTTTTAGCCTTGGTACCACCAGACATTTCAGCTAAGGATACCATGGAAGAACTTTCTGTTGATGTGCAGCCCATCAGCAGCTGACTAGGATTCCCTTTTGGGAGGTGTTGGCAGCACGTTCCTAAAAGGGCCTAGTCCACACTGTGAAACCATGACCCATACAAAATAATTCATCGTACTGCTGCTTTGCACAGTTAAATCGTATGTTACACATGCCAGGGACGTAGGAACAGGCCTTGGACCAGGCCACAGGCAATTTTTGCATATCATGAATTTTTAAGAAAAGATGAGAATTTACCCTGAAATATTGCATAAAACTAAGGAAGAGTCAGATTGTACTTGCTGAGGCTAACAGAGCAACGTGGCTCTGCTGACCTGAGGTCAGCCATGAGAAGGGAGTGAGAGATTCCCCTTAAGGGACCTGGTGTCTCTGTGCCCCTAACTCTGGAAGACTATGCCAGACCCTTTGGCATTTCCTCCGTCAGTGCAGCTCTGCAATGCCCCCGAGCAGGGGTATGTGTGACAGGTACAAACTGAGTCCTATTTAAAGAAAAATAAACATTTAACTCCAAATTTCCCCTCAGCTGGGTATATGATCAATAACTCACCACAGTGCATTATGGGAGGTATATGGCCTAATCTCACAAGCAGTTACTACCATGTATATCCACCCACGTGTGCAGAGGCCAGTGATTTCACCCTGTAGTCAGTGTGGGACCCAACCAATATCAAGCTATTCTGGAGGTTTACTACCTAGGACTTGGGCCCAGCATGCTTTCCCAGCAGTTAGAACCAGACAGACCCATACATATAACTTTGACTTTGCAACCCAACCTGACCTACAGTTCCTGAGCTTGTCCCACCCCTCCTCACTGCACACACAACTCTGCCAATGCTCCTCTGTCCTTACCTAAAATACATTGCCCTATCCCATTCCTGAGCCCCACCCAATCCACTAATGCTGCTTGGTCCTGGCCTGCTGCCTCTCTCCCACTGTTGCATTTGGCATTACTAGCTAAACTAAACTGACTGGTGGCTTTAAGGTAAGATTAAACTCAGATTTAGGACAAGACCAGCTAAATGGATGTTTTTACAGGGACCTAATCAGGATTTAAACCAGAGACAGGTCTAAACCAGAACCCCAAATCTGCACACCTTGGCTATGTCTTCACTTGAGGCCTCAGTTAGGAAAACTTAACAAGGTTGGCTTTAAGTTGACTTAAAAGTTAAATCAATTTAATGAAGTCTACTTAAAGGCTACATCCACACTGGAGGGCTTTGTTAAGTCGACTTTATTAAGTTGACTTAACAAAGCCTGTAATGCAGACAACCCTATCTACAACACATTAAGTTAACTTACTAAAGTCGACTATAATGCTTAAGACAGCTTTAAGGACTGGAATTAATAAGTCTACTTAAGCAAGTGCTTAAGTCAACTCAATAAATTCCCAATGTGTACATGGCTGTCCGTAATTCAACTTAAGGGAAGTTAAGTCAACTTAAGGCTCTGGCATAGACATACTCCTTGAGCCTTGAGGGACCTGAAATCTGGACCTAAACCCAAATTTGAATTCTTGCATCACAGGACCATCTCTGGTGTGATATGGTCAGAGAAAACCCAGTTCATTAAACCTCTGCTCTGCCTGACATGTCTCTTCTTTCCTTTGTTGCAGACAAGTGCAGCTCCCCTGACAGACTGCTGCCCTCCAGTCCTCTAAGCACAAATTTACAAGGTACTGTCCCATGTCCTGTCTACATGATCCCTGAAAGCCAGGGCAATGAAGGGCTGGATGAAGACTTTCCCAGAAGCATGAATGACAATATAATCCCCACACCAAGCCTTCACCTATTAACTGTGTTTGCAAACAGCATGTTCCTATCCAGTTGGGTTCATGCGGGGAACAGCTGTGGAAAAGACAAAAGACAGCAAGGAATGTTTTTCTGGAGCATGCGTGGGAATGTCAGGAGACAGCCCTATTTCCATGAGAGTCCCAACTCAGCTTTACAGTCCCATAAGGTGCTGGGCAAGTCAGATAATGTTCAGAGAATGCCCAGACTTTTAGCTGATTTCATCCATTCTCTCAGGGAAGTGTCCCAAGTAGGATGGCAGGGTCTCTGGCCCCATTGGGAGGTGTGCAGTCCCCCCAGTTACTCTGTGGTCATCCCTTGTCCAGGGATCATAGGTCTGCACCATGTGCTGTGGAGACAGAACATGGCAGTGGGACAGACTGTGGCATGCAAAAAGTGTGTACGCCACCTGTGAGGTGTTGTGTGTAGTTGTCGGGAATGAGGCACAAGGTTGTGTGTGTTGAAGAGGTGCAGTACTGAGGCAGGCCATGTGTGTGACATGCTTGGAGGAAGTAAGTACAGTTAAAGGGGTGTGTTGGGGAATGGACCCGGGCACTGAGGGGGTAGCGGGTTGAGTTGTGTGTGTTGTGGGGTGGTGTTTGGTGCAGCAGGGTGTGACGTGGATCTATCTATCCTGAGAGTAGCCTGATACTATATTAATGGTCCCAAGGCATCCCTGTCCTCCTACTGCAGAATGTAAGGAGGAGGCAGATCTGCTTGATTACCCAGAGGACTTCGAGGAGATTGAGGAGACCAGTCTGGAGGAGGTGGTGAATAATGCTCGCTGTGCGATGAAGGTGCCAGCTGACACAGAGGTGTTCCAGGAGGAACAGATGGATCCTGAAGAGCCTGCTGCTTTTGCCTCCACTCTGAAGGCTTTGCGGGAAAAGTGCAAAGGTGAGGCAACATCAGGTAGACCATAAATGCACTAGGGTCTACTGATCTTCTTAGCTTTCCATACTAACTGCAGAAAATGGAGAAAAGGCTGATCTAACTCTGGGGTTTCTGCTTTGCAGGAGACAAGCTAAGCTGTGAAAAAAGGATCCTCAGCTTTTCCCATACTGCAAGGGTATTCAACCACCCACAGTTTCTGACCAAAGTGCCTTGGGGGTCAGCAATGGGATCCTTAGGGTCAAAACCTCAATATTAGCCAGAGGCCCAAGATGAGCAGTTGGGAGAGGTCTCCACCCACCTCCCTAATGGCTCCTGTTGGTTCCTTCTCAGGGCTCTGAGATACACCTTGAAGGAGGAGTGAAGTACAGACACCATGGCCCATGGTCTCTACTGAGTCTGCCAGGGACAGAGAGATAACACTTGGCTTGTATGCTCATGGGCTTCCCAGTTTCCCCTCCAGTAACTCATCACCATTATCCCCTTCCCATGGCTGGGGAAACTGATGCCAAAAAGTAATGTGACACCCTGTACTGCACAGTGCATCATGGCAAGACTGAGATTAGGAGGCAGGTCTGGCTCAAGCCTTCACATCAACCTGACATGGCAACCACTATTTTCTTGCCATGGTAACCACTATTTTCTTGCCATGGTAAGGTCAAAGCGCCACAGCAGTCTTGTGCTGTAGACATCTAGTGATCAGAAACGAGCATGAAATCTAGATTTCATTTTACCAGAAATACGACTGGGTAGTGTCAGCTTGAATTGCCTAATCAGCTAGGCTGGGTTTGATGTGAGGAGAAAGGTTCCATCCCTCATTGCCAGACTTTGAACAGATCCTGACGGTGTCATCTGAACTCAGCCTTTTGCCACTTGCTTGCAGGTGATGCTGAATCTTCCCCATCGGATGACACCACAAGTGAGTTCCAGCTCACCACTGAGGATCTGCAGCCTCATTTTGAACATCGAATGGGCCCTGACCACCTGGAGACCTGCTTTCTGCTCCTCGGCATGGACCAGGAAACATCCTAGCCTGGCCTCTTCATGGGGACAGCCTGAAGGAAGGAGAGTTTAGCTGAAGATGCAAAGTCCTGGAGCAGCATGTTATTGATGGTTGTTCTGGAGTGGCAAATAAGGTTTCCTGGTGGCCAGTGCTGCTTCCACTCCTTGCTTGGTACATAAGAAGGGCCATACTGGATTAGACCAGTGGGCCGTCTAGCCCAGTATCAGGTCTGCCAACAGTGGCCAGGTGCTTCAGAGGGAATGAACAGAAACAGGGCAATTATTGAGTGATCCATCCCTTGTCATCCACTCCCAGCTGCTGGCAGTCAGAGGCTAGGGACATCTAAAGTACAGGATTGCACCCTGCCCATCTTGGCAAATAGCCTTTGATGGATCCGTCCTCCATGAATAGCGTCAGACTAGAAGACAACACTGAGCTGCTGGAATCCTGCCATAGGGCTGAAGTCAGAGGTGTCAGGGCATGTGTGCAGATATACATTACCACTCACACATCAAGGGTTGATCTTTTCCAAACTATATTTTCATTTCTCTTATTTTTTCTGCCCAGGAGATGGGGCAGTGGGAAGTAGTGCAATATAAATATGGTTTGATGATAGACATGGGAAGGTTTGACAGCTCTGGGCATGAAGGACACAGGCTAACCAGCAGGTTCACAGGAAATACAGACTCTTCAGCAGAGCTTGTTCACTTGCTAATCCTGAAGTCTCTGAAAACTCCCCAGTTCCTGTTCGTCTTTGTCCACTTTGTTTTGATTTTTCCCCATCTGTTCATTAGCACTTTTTAGAGAGGAAGTATTATACTGCAACTATAATAAATTGGCCTTAGTGAAGGAGTGCATGGGACACCTGCTATGCTTCGGAAACATGGAGTAGCCAAAGATTATTTTATCAGCTTTATAAGGGTTATGATGACACACATTTGACTATTGGCTGGCTAGTGACTAGATCCATAGCTCAATGGGTGAGCTACAAGATGTTTTCCTATAGATACTAAAAAATAGTGTGTGTGGGGGGGGGATAAGTGATGCAAATCTCTAATGAAGAAACAGTAGATAACAACTCTCTGGAAGTTTTGCTGCCTGGAGAAGGAGCACAGAATGGTTTGTCTTGATTCATGTGGCGTGGCAGAAAAAGAACTATAAACTTTATGAAGTAGCCCCCCTGACATGGGGATAGAGATCACTCACCGTTGCTACAAAACCGGACTTGAGACTGTGACTTAAAGAAACCAGCCTTGATATCCTCTGAAATTTTCCAGAATTTCCATGTAGAAGGCGGATGGTAAGCCAGGCATGCACATAAGCTGTTTAATGGTTTTATGTTGTTCTTGCTCTAATTCTTTTGTTCTGAATAAAACATGCTTTGCTTTAGCATGCTTGGCTGGCCATCACTAGTTAACCCTTTCATTGCCCGTTGAGTTGAGACCATCGCTTTTAACTGCAGAAGTCTGCAGCCTACAACCCCAGTCTGGGGTGTGGCCCCATTCCAAGGAAAGAAGCTTGGGGGGGGGCTTAAAAAAGCCACAAAGAGTCAGAGGCCCAGTTGCCTGGGGAACAGTGACCAACTCAGTGTGTCTGTGAGGAACTGAGAGGCAACCTGGGGAAAGCAACATGGTGGAGTTACATTTCTGCAGTGCCCATTGGGGTCTCCGCGGCCCTGGGTGTTCTCACTGATTATCTTTCCAAGACCTGTGGAGACACAACCCGGAGCTCACCATCAGCTTCCTTCAGCAGTTCTGAGGCCCGAGTCATTCCCATTGAGAAAAGAGTGACAGCTTGCATTGCCTCAGGGCAGGGTGCTATGGGAAGGAGAGGACTCCCGCTGAGGGCTCCTAGGGAAAACACAGCATTCAGAAATGGGCAGTAATTCTGCTGTGTCAGTGTGATGTGTCTGCAACATCCAGCTGGAATCGGATGACATCCGGACCAGACACCCCAAGTTGTGCCACAACTTGTCCACCTTGGATGCCCAGCATGAGACAGGCTCAGGCACTTCCACAACTGGGCCCATTCCCAATGAGTTCCTGCCAGTCAGAGTCCTTCATTATGTAACTCAGTCAAGGGAAGGGGTGCAGGAAAGGTGACCTCTGCAGCTCACAGGAGGCAAGTGTGTAGTCCCTGAGCTCTTGGCCACTCACCCATTGTCCTGCCAATGCAGGCCGAACATAATTACATTGAAGCCCTGCAGACCACCAGCATGGCCAGTGGGAGGGCATTTGGTCTTCTCAAGATGAGATTAAGGTGTCTTCAGCACTTGGTACAGTGCTATGGATCCCAAATGGTAAAACAGATGTTCCACAGGACAGTGCCTGTGGGCACAAACAGAGAACAGGGACTTGGAAAGTGTGTCAGGTGGGAAGCGATGAGGCAACCTAGGGAGCCCAAACGGAACCACACAACCAGTGTAGCTGATGAGACAGGACTAAACGATGATCTCTTAGGAGTAGTGATACACAAGCAGAAGCTGATGCTGCACATGAATTGTGATGGCGGAAGCTATTGTATCACAGTTTGCACAGAACTAGAAATGTGGCACATCTTCTCCACATTATCCTAATCAGAAGGGGAGGAGATGAGGCAATGAGAAAGTGAAGGACTTATGGACCTCCACTTCCTTCCTCAATCTCTTTGAGAACCTGGGGAACAGTGCTTGTGCTCAATATTGCAGGGGTTATCAGACTGGAGTTTGGGACCCCTCAAGGGGTCGTTAGATTATTTTGAGGGAGAGTCATAAGTTGTCAGCCCCCACAAATACTGTAGCTGCGGCTGTTGGCCCCATGCGTGGCTGACAACGAGAGGCTTTCAGAGCTGAGCGGCCAGAAAGCAGTGGTGCTGGCCAGTGCTTGGAAGGCCATGTTGGCTCTGCAGCAGCGCAGAAGGAAGAGTATCATGGCACTGTGGGGTGGGAGGGTTGTCACTCTGGGAGAGGTTGTCATAGCCTGAAATATTTTCAGAGTGGGTCCCAGAAACAAAGCTTGTGAACCTCAGTGCAACAACATCTGCTGTTTGTCCTGTCTGTCCACTGTGTAGAGTTGCTGCAGTCCCTCACTGTGGAATGATTCCTATGGGCACACTGGATACCACTCTGCGCACTGAGCAGCCCTCTGAAAATCCCAAGGTCCTACCATACAAGTGTGTGGTGGAAACGGGCATTTTCTCAAGAAAAGTTGGTAAATTTACCCTTCACCCTGTGCAGGCTAAGTGAATGCACCACTAACTCATCAGCTTTGAGGCTCTCCCTGCCAGGGACCCTGACTCCATAGCTGCACTCATACTGACCTGTGCATTCCTAGCTCTGGGAACCTAGAGGAGCCTTGGTAAGGCAGTGACAGTCAAGGAAAACACCTCACTCCTCTGTGGAGTTTTGTAATGCCTCAGGAGCCTGGGAAGTAAAGGGTCACCTTTCATCCTATTGTGCTCCTTAACATTTGGAGATCATAAGGATTCCAGTCAAACAAAAGAGTCAGTTAAACTCAGCAGAGCTTAACTGCTTACACCATTAAATACTGAACTTCAAATCTGAGCTAGAAGGTAGGAGCACTGCCAGCGTAAAACTCCAGAGGGCAGGGACCCCTTTACCTGCCAGTGCCCAGAGGAGCTCCTTAGAAAAACCAGAGTCTGCACTTGCAGATCACAGAAACTCTTGCTGTGGGTCCTGCAGGGGCTGAGCAGTGTGAAAGTGAACTCAAGAAGGAGTCCTACAGTCACATATGACCTGCTGCTGCTCACAGCCACATCATGGGAGTTTTGCTCTGGATGTTGCTGGGAGCAGGACAAGGTCTCCAAGAACAGTGGCAAGGGTCTTTGCAGGGTTTGCCAGGAAGGTGTGTGGTTCTGAAATAGACATGACCAGTCAGGTTCTCCAAGATCTGCCCCTTGAATTGATGACAGCCACATGAAGCCCACTCCACCCACCACCTTGGCAGGAGGGTGGAAAGGCCATTGTGAGAGCACAGTCGCAGGACGACATGCTCAGCAATTCTAGAACCGCTGCTCAGTGACAGCAGTTGGGCCCCAAGCTCAGCTGTGGGCGCTGGAGCTAGAGTGGGAGGAGAATATTGATGGGGCCCAGGCGGGGGGTGCTGAAGACGGCCATGGGGCGATATCTCTATGCTCGCTCCCGGACTGCAGATGACCTGCTGGGCACAGAAGAGGTAGAAGAGGTGAGCAATGGGGTGGGGTGAGGCTGGAGGAAGTTGGAGCAGAGCCATGAGGTTTTTCCTGGATGTTGGTTAGAGCAGGGGTGTGAGACTAGGAGAGGTTGGAATGGAGGGGTGAGGCCCTAGACTGGGAGGGAACAGAGACAGTGATGGGTCCAGTTTGAGCAGGTGAACAGTGCTAGAGGCTGCCATGGAACAGTTTGTAGCAATTTGAGGCATGCGGGGGTGTCTTGGGGAGGAGCAGGGATGTGGGTTTTGTCTTCCAGGAGTGAGCAGAAATGAGGAAGCAGCAGTGGTGAGTTTGTTCCTGGGGGACAGATGACATGCACCCTAGAAAATACTTATTATAACAGAAGATGAACTGTGCTGGATGCAACTGAGCTCCCATTCTCCCTACCCCTGCATATTTGCTGAATTTACTCAGAATAAAAATATTTACAAACTTGACTTTGCTTCTGGGCTGCTCTGAACTTTGCCATTGACATTCCCTGTATGTTACAGATTTTAAATAAAGTTTTAGAGCTACTTATTGTAGTAACAAAGTGAATGCAGAAGGCCCAAAGCTTTGCAGTACAGCCAAGTGGCCTGAAGGCAAGCAAAACAGCCAAGAGGTAAGGCCAAATTGGAAGATAGTCAAGCCTGCTATGGAGCCAAGTATGTAGCTGTCAAGACATGAACTTATAACATCACAGAAATTGGCTGACACAAACATACATATATATATAAAAAGTCATCCTAATGTCAGTGAGATAACAGGGAGAGCCTGACCTCCCAAATGACACTTTGAAGAATGAAAATGTCTTTTTGTAATGATAAATGAAGATGTGTTGACCAAAAAAGGTTTTGGGTGGTATTGAAAAGGTAGATGCTGGTGCCAAAGGGGCAGAATGAACAGCCTAAGCAGTGTATAAAAGAAGGCATCTGAGACACCATCTTCTTGTGGCCAAAGGGGGTGACAGAGAGTCCTGCCATCAGTTGGGCCTCTCCTTTGCATTGCAGGGATAGGTCAGGGGTATCAAACAAGTGGCCTGTTGGCCAAACGCAGTCCACAAACTTCTTCCATCCATCCCATGACTACACTCAGGATGGAGGTACATACTCTCTTCCTAACAGAAAGAGTGTGGTCTTGCATACCCAGAGCTCCACAGTGCCTCAAGAGCATCAGGTCTCACAGCATCACAAAGTACTGGGTACGCAAGACTGTGCTCCATGAAACCATGATCTCTCTCTAACGGAGAGTGAGACGGAGGTATCACAGAGTGCAGTTTTACATACACAGCATTCCATGACTCCATGAGAGTGCTGTAGTATTTTGCTTTATAGCATGTATGGCCCACTTGAAGTACATTTAAGTCAAATCTGGTCCACCATAGCAAATGAATTTGACACCCCTGCTTTAGGTGTATGTGTTGATATAGGTCACTTATTACTGCGTTATGTTGCAATAATGGCCTAGTCTACACTTACCACGGTTGTTGGCAGCACTTGAAGGGAGATACACAAGCTTCGTAAAATAACTTGAATATCTCCCTTTGGATTTCTAATGCCTACCTACCATGTGTCTCCACTGCACTGAGTCAAAGGGAAATGCCATCAGCGCTATTCTCCTTGAGGAGGTCAATTTACTGCATCAAATTCCAGATCGATTGAGCAGGTTTTCACTGTCCTCTCAATTGAACTGGAAAAATCAAACTGACGGCAGCGAATTTTCAACCAACAGCATAGACTTGGCCAAAATCTAGCCTGGCACCTTCATTTCTCCAAAGTTCTGTGGTTGTGTCGATTTCTTCAAATGTGAGTGCTATCTCAGATTACCAGTGCAGAGGTAGCTCATACATGAGGACACATGCATGCAGCCCAAATGCACAACTAACATCTAATGACAGTAAGTCTCACTTTACCTCTCCTCCGGCTTTTAACTTCAACTGCAATTTACTTTCCACAGGCCTCTGTGGGCGAGACATTTCAGTACCTACAAACAGGTACATAGATGTCTCAATGACCTCAACTGCACCCACAAATCCTGTCTCAGAACCAGAGACTTCCTGTAAATATCTCCCCCTCAGAACACTGTGCCATTTGTTTTCTTCTAGGGATTAAGGTTTGACTTATTAAACTTTCAGGGTTGTTTATGATAACAGCAATGCAAGTGGATTACTCACATGTCAGACTGAAATCCCACGGTTGTATTCTCTTTCTAGGTCAAGCACAGAAAACGATTACCAGCTTTAGGACCTAATCGGCTACGGGATATGCCACTTGGTGCCAAGCTGCCTTTGCTACCAGGCTCCAGCACGTTGTTCTGTTCTACACATGTGGGCAAACAGGTAAAAAGTTAAATATAGGAAGTGGCAAAATATCTCATTTTCTTTACTCCTCACTCCTGGTTCTACCTATGTAAAGTATGCCAGAGAAGAACAGAAGCTTTTATTATCCTCATTTCACAGAAAAAAATCTGCAGGATGACAATGCTTTATAATCTGAAGTAGAGAACTTAAGCCAAATGGTCAGTGTGAAAAATCACTTGTCCTAGCAAAATATAACTTCAAACAATGTACAATTGCTTTTAAAAGTGTCTTGGCTCTAAAAAAAGCCCCTTGTATTTCTGGGCAAAGCTATTGTTCTTGGGCACCTATTCATCAGGAAAAGATGCTGCAGGCAAGACAAGAAAAGCCATCAAGTCTGTTACAATGGCAAAAAGAAGTAATTCCAAATTCCTGATACCCAAGCAGACCAAGAGGGCTTTAGCACCTCCTGGATTTCAAGAACCTTTTTCATTGTCTAACAAAGTAGAAGTATTGGTCCAAAGGAAAACTCACACAGAAAATTATCAAACTCCTTCTAGATCTAGAAGAAGGCTACTAGCCATCATGCCTTTGCCAATGTTTATGCTGGGGTTTACAAATGCACCTAAGTGATTTGGGCACCTAATGCTCTTAGACTTCTTTGAAAATCCCCACCTATATGTCTACAGGGATACAGCTCAGTTACAGAATAGGTATGAGATTAGTAATGGGGGACAAGTACTAGCCATTCTGTGCTCATTGAAAGCTTGGCAGTCATTATCTACCTGCCCAGTTGGGAATGCACATTCTCCTTTCTGGAACCACCAACCATGAATCAATCTGTGTCACTGGCAAGGTGTTGAGATCAACAAGGTTCACAGTAAGCTGCCCAAGTCCCAGTTTGCTGCTCAGCAGCCATCTGAAATAAGAGCAGGCACACTAGGTCAAAGCAACGGTCCATCTAGCCCAGTATCCTGTCTTCTGACAGTGGCCCATGCCAGATGCTTCAGAAAGAAAGAATAGAAGAGTGATAAATCCCATTGGCCATTCCCAGCCTCCAGCAAACTGCAGTCCCTGCCTATCCTGGCTAATAATCATTGATAGACCTCTCCTCCATGAAGTTATCTAGTTCTTTTTTGACCCTCTTTGTAGTCTTGGCCTTCACAACATCCTATGACAAGAAGTTCCTCAGGTTGACTATGTGTTTGTGTGAAGAAATACTTTGTTTTGGTTGTTTTAAACTTAATGCCGATTAATTTTATTTGGTAACCCCTAGTTTTGTGTTATGAGAAGGCATAAATAACACTGCCTTATTTACTTTCTCCACATCAGTTATGATTTTATAAACCACTATAATATATCTTCCCCCCCTTTGTCATCTCTTTTCCAAGATGAAAAGTCCCAGTCTTATTAATCTCTGATTACATGGAAGCTTTTCTATAGCCTTAATCATTTTAGTTGCCCTTTTCTGTAACTTTCCTAATTCCAATATATCTTTTTATAAATAGAACAACCAGATCTACACACAGCATTTAAGATGTGGGTGTACAGTGGATTGATAAAGAGGAAATGCAATATTTCCTGTCTGATTATCTACCACTTTTTTAATGATTCCCTACATTGTTAGCTTTTTTAAATGCCATTGTATGCTGACTTGATGTTTTCAGAGAACTATCCACAATGACTCCAAGATCTCTTTCTTGAGTGGTAATGGCTAATTTAGACCCATCATTTTGTATACATAATAGGGATTATGTTTTCCAGCATGCATTACTTTGCATTTATCAACACTAAATTGCATCTGCCATTTTGTTCCCCAGTCACCCAGTTTTGTAAGATCCCTTGGTAACTGTTTGCAGTCTAGTTTGGACATAACTATCTTGAGTAATTTCATATCAAATGTAAATTTTGACACCTCACTGCTTATCCCTTTTTCCAGATAATTTATAAATATGTTGAACAATACTGGTCCCAATACAGACCCTTGGGGAAACCACTGTTTGACCCTTTATTCCTACGCTTTGTTTCCTATCTTTTAGCCAGTTTCTCATCCAGGAGAGGACTTTCCCTCTTATTTTATGATAGCTTACTTCACTTAAGAGTCCTTGGTGAGGGACCTTGTCAAAGGCTTTCTGAAAATCCAAGTACACTATATCCACTAGCTCACCCTTGTCCACATGATTGTTGACCCCTGCAAAGAATTCTAGTAGATTGGTGAGGCATGATGTCCCTTTACAAAAATTATGTTGACTCTGCCCCAACAAATCATATTCATCTATGTATCTGATAAGCCTGTTCTTTACAATGGTTTTAACCAATTTGACTGGTACTGAAGTTAGGCTTACCAGCCTATAATTTTTGGGATCACCTCTAGCGTCTTTTTTAAAAAATTGGTATCATATTAGCTATCTTCCAGCCATCTGGTACAGAAGGAGATTTAAATGATAGGTTACATACCACAGTTCGTAATGCTGCAATTTCACAATTGAGTTCCTTCAGAACTCATGGGTGGATGCCATCTGGTCCTGGTGACTTACTACTGTTTAATTTATCAGTTTGTTCCAACAAGCTGTCCTGGTAGTCATGGCTCAGTTCAGATGTTTCCTGCCCCAGGATCTGATCCAAGGTATTATGAACGTGGTGGAGATTTGTCAAAGCCAGAAATTGTTACGGCAGACAGCCAATGTTAGATCTTATTGCCTTGACAAAAATCAATATCCATAGGAAGTCTACACAAGAAACCACCTCAGTGGCTCCTGAGATACCATTATAAACAAGTTACAGAGGGACTTTCTGAGTATATCCACACAGGCTTCTTATTTCGAAACAACAGAGGTTGTTTCAAAAGAAGAAGTGGCATGTCCACATGACACACCGTTATTTCGAAACCGTTAAACCTCGCATCTAATCGAAAGAGCCGTTGTTTTGAAATGGTTGTTTCAAAACAATGGTGTTCAGACATGTTGTTTCGAAACAACACCATTGTTTCGAAACATATCTGAACACCCTTGTTTCAAAATAACCATTTCGAAACAACAGCTATTTCGAAAGCAGGCTTTCCCTTAATTCGAATTAACAAACTGTTAATTCGAATTAACTTATTTCGAAATAAGGACTTTATTTTGAAATAACTCATTTCGAAATGGGTTATTTCAAAAATAATGATATATGTGTGGACATAGCCTCTTATCACATACAGATGGCAGATAGCCTTGAGGCCTCTTTGTCCTGGTGTCAGTCAAGAACAATCTTCAGTATGGATTTGACTCCCCACTTGCACTGGCACAAACTGAAATGCAATGGAGCTGCCTCTCTGGGTAACAGCCCATCATCCACCTTCCCCCCAAAGCCTCCAAGTTCTATAAATAGTGAAAAAAAACCAAAAAAACCCAACACCTTCAGCCCAAAACAAGCTAAGCAGACAGCCTTCTTCAGCACCCTTGTTCAGAGGCGCTCAGAGTAGGTCTCTCTCTCTTTCTCTCCAGCCTCCCTCTTCTGAGTTGATTGGCACTGGCTTCCTTTCAAGTTTCCTCTCCAGCTAAAGCATGCTCTGCAGGACTGGATGGGCACATCCATCTTTGCCCAGTACTGTCTTTCATCCCTTTTGGTCCTAGAGTGTTTGTAAACCCCATTATAGTAGGTCATAGGCCTGGTCACCTTCATCACATGGAACATGCCTTTCTACACTTCTGTCTTGTCTTCTTATATGGATTGAACACATTCAGGATTCTAGAGTCCCTTGTCAAGTCACTGGAACATCTCTCTACTTTGGAGACATTCCCTCAAGCTCATGAAGCCAGAACACTAGAAAGCCACTGAGGACTCTAACTGAGCCTCTGTTTACCAGTCACCTGGTAGTGAAAAAATACATTTGTGCCATTCTTTCAGGATGATAGCATGAAAATGGCTTAAAGGTTATAAAGTCATAACAATCGACTTTAAATATATTTCCATGAGAGTTTTGGAAGGCATCAAAGCTCCATATATTAGAGCCTAAGCCAGCCTATACACAATGTCAGAGCCTAGAATAATTAGGAGAAAACTATACATATGGGGAACTAATTGACTTTTTGAGCCAGAAAGAAAAATATGTGTTCTCATGTGTGGCTCTGCTCTGCAGATTAATTTTGCATGAAAATAGATTGTGGACATAGAATTTATTACTCAATTTATTTATATGTTGAGATGAATCCTACTCCAGAAGCTCGTCCCATTACCTTCTTAGGTGTCATGATGTCTTGCATCTTATTCTATGCATGTATTTTGGAGCAATAAATCCAAAACTGGAAAATAAAATCTGAATTGTTCTGCCTGTAGTTTTTCTGATATTAGGCTATAGGATTTTTTTATTATTATTAATTCAGAATTCTTGAGGAAAATCTTAGGATTTGGTTTTCAAACCAGACTTCCTTTTCTGCAGGAGCAAGTTGTCACTTATCATTAGGGGCATTGCTGGCACCAGGCTTTTGGTGCTCAAACCCCAAGTCCCGGTGCCAGAGCCCTGGGTCTGCCACAGCAGCAGCTGCAGCAGCAGTGTGCTTAAAAGGGTGTGAGCCATGAATCCCGGCACCTGAGCCCCAGGTCTTTTTCCAGGCCAGGGGCGCTCCTGCTTATAATGGATGAAATCTACAACATTGCAAGTGCCATAGATTTCCAGAGAAAGACATGAATATATTGCATAGACCATCCCTGTGCACATTTCACTACAAGCATAAATTGTGTCCACAGACGTAAATTTTGTAAATTTTAGCAGACAAACAAAAATTCTCTATAAATAGCTGAAATAATTAGTCTGTTCAGTACAGCAACCAATAAAGCGATCACTAAAAAGCTGACAAGATGAAGATTTTTAAAAATTTTATCTTTCATTTTGAGAGCTCCACTAGTATAGAAATCTTTTGTTTGGGTAAAATTCATACCTAGTGTAATTCTGCTGATACCAGGAATTAATATGACCCAACATTGTTTTAAAATTTTGGCCTGGGTATATAAAGAATTGTGGAATGTCCCTCTTTTACAGATACCCGATTTTTTAAATATTTTTGCAGCTTTATCAATCTTCTGGAGGTTTCGATCTTGGTGATCCTTTCTGTCAGATAATGGCAACGAAATATACGAGCCTGCACAATCCTCATTTACGTTCCTACTACAAATACACAGATAGTCTACAAGGATTTAAAAGAGGAGGTTGTATCACCAGTGAAAACAAAGTAGGTTAAACCCATGTTGTTAGTAACGGGGCGAGGGGAATGGGCTCTCACTAGCACATAGTGTTGGTCTGGTTCTGTGCTCCTCCTAGAAGCCAGTGGAGTTGACTTCCATAGGAACAAGAGTTCAGTTAACACACCAAGAGCAAGAGCTTTTTACATTCGCTTATTTTGCCTGCAAAGGAAACTCCTGTAGGAAACAACTCGATCATGCATGCAGCACTCCACACATCCAACTGGCACTGGGCAGGTTGCCTTACAATGAATTAATGCAACAGATGGCACCAGCATGTGACATGATGCACCTCCTAACCATTGTTGACTAGTACGTGCTACTGATGGCCAGCTAGATATTGTATACACTTCTTTTTCTTCTGGGGTTTTGGATATGGGCCAGCATGCATCTCTCCTGTCACTGGCTTGAGATCTATGGACAGAGTATGTCTAGTTTCTTGAAACAGAACTAGGGTCTGCCCAACCCTGATCCTGTGACCTGCAGGCGTGTCCTCTTCATGGCCACTACTTCAAACTGGTTCTGTGGCAGCCTTGGCAGCCATTCCCTTAGCGGAGTTCAGCAGAGGTAATACATTCAGAGAATTACACTTAGGAATAACTTTTTAAAGTTAGTAATATTCATTTTGCTTGAAAGTATTTTGACTATGCATGGCGCAAAGAGCTATTCAAACCACACATTGTGACGGAAGGTGTTAAAGGACAATATTGGGCCCAGCTAGTCCAGTCCCCCCAACACTGCAGAGCATGCTCCAACTGGAGACAGGAGTAGAAAGGGAGCAGCCTGCCCAGCTCAGAAGGAGGAGGTGGAGGAGAAGTGAAGACGTCACCTGCTGGCTCCTGCACAAGGGTTTAGAGATGCCTTCCTGGGACAGTGGGACTGTATGCTGAGCCAGCTGGGGCTGCTGGTTTAGTTTTGTTTTTCTCCTTACCTCAGACTAGCAGTAGAGAGAACAGTGGTAAGAAGCAACCCAGGGTGGGTAAGGCAGAGAGTCTGACCCTCCTAGGGTTCTGAGTTGGAACTTGGTGGAATGGGTGAGCCTGGGTTCCTCTACCACAGTGGTTCCCTACCTTTTCAGGCTGGGAACCCCTTTTCAACAAAAAAAATCTTTGCGTTCCCCCCCAACTGATTATGTAATCTGGCCCGCACCACTCTGGCCCACACTGCTGGGGAGCCAAGCAGTGGTGGCTATGGCTCCCTGTCTTTTGCCCCTGCCAGGGAGCCGCCATGGCCTCATCCCCCTGCTGGGATCAGGCTGCAAGCAGGGAAAGGCAGCCCTGGCAGGGTGCATCGGGGCTGCAGCTAGATTCTGGCCCTTGTAGGGAAAGGCTCCGTGGACCCCTGCCAAATGTCCATGGATCCCCGGGGGTCCATGGAACCCAGGTTGGGAACCACTGCTCTACCACTAATCTCCAAACCTCCTAGCTGAGTGGATGCTAACCACTAGGTCACCCAGTCCACTAAGGACTCTGCTACACATAGCTATCTAAAATATTGCATACCAAAAATCTATATTAAAAGAATGTTAAGGTTGTAAAATTAAACACACAAAAATTAGGAAAAGCTAGAATTCAGATTACCAATACAATCTCAATTTGGTCTGTTTTTGCACAGGCAATTAAATATTGTCTTTAATTACATGCTATTTTTCCCCTGCCCCATTCAGGGCACAGCACTCACTTAACAGCTAGTCAATATTTAGTTTTATCCTCATTGTTCAGTGTGTGGTCTTGCCTTATTTTCTGCTCACTAGTCAACCCTGCGCTGAGTACAAAATGATTCACTTCCTCATGGTGCTTATCAGAGGTAAAGTAGCATTATTATCCCCATTTTACAGATAAAGAACCAAGTCATGGGCAAAGGTCCTCTAATTTTGGATGCCCAAACTGAGCCTCCAAGGACCTGATGCTTCACAATACTTAGCACTATATACACATCATATGTTCAAAGCCAGCTCCCAGTGACCTCAATTGCAATTGAGAGCACTCAGGACCACTGTTCCCTCTAAGGTGTGCGTGTGTGCGCCTGCACACAGGTCATGAAACCTGCGCACACAAAAAAATGAAGTGTGCACAAGAAAATTCAATAGGGCTAATATAGATGCTCAGAAAGAAATGTTTTTGCACACACAAAGAAATTGTTCGCGCACACAGTCTATGAGTAATTAGAGGGAACATTGCTCAGGACTTCCACAAATCAGAAGCCACACACTCAAGCTGGCCATCCAGAAAATGAGAAGCACGTAACCAGCAACCACTTGTGAAAAGGTTGCCTTAAGTGACCTGTCCAGCACCATAGATGAACTCTATGGCAGGAGGAGGAACAGAATCCAATGCTCCAGGGCAACATTCAGTAGTCTTAACCGTGGGATCATTCTTTTTGTTTCCCACAGTGCCTGGCCTTGTTCACTACACACCATCCAACTTCTGTAACAACTGAAGCAGGCAACAGCCTTCCTCACTATATGGCCCTGATTTACCCCAGAGGAGCTGTATTCAGTGTACTGCATGAAGCAGGGGTTGCATGGAAAAACAGCATGTGATCATGCAGCTAAAGACCATATCATGATGCTTACACAAAGGGGACAAAATTAAGTTAGCACAGGAAACCTTAATTCCAGCATTTGCTAACTTCTGCACAGGTGGGTGAAAAGCCACCAGCCCCACCCAAAAATCTCAGCCATAACGCATGCTCCTTGCAGAGCACACTCCCATCCTACAAGCAACCTCTGCAATTAACAGAACTGCTTCTTGTAAATTAACTGGAGAATAACGGCGACATCACAATGATCTAGATTACGAATGACATGGCTTACTAAAGACCTGAGACAATGACTTGGCCCTGAGCCTCACCATAAATGAAATTCAATACTCATTACTAATATTGCTTAATTACAACCTATGTCCTTGAGAGGATTTTTCCCCAATGATGGTTGTGATGATGCGAGTGATGTGTGTGAATTTTTGGCTGTCTAGGGACCATCATTCTGGGTTCTGGTAGCTAGAGTGGCACCAGGAAAAGTTATAATCTCAACAATAACAGGAACATCATCTTAAAGGGCCTCATTTTTCAGTCTGTTTTAACTCAAACTAAGTCACAGAATCACTTGTAACTCCTCCAAACATCTGTGAAACATAAAAGCCAGCAGGGCTGTGAGTAGCAGATGGCCAGTGACACTGCATTCTTCATACAAAAAAAGGAGATTAAATCCCTGGTTTAAATCGAAACTCGACCTTAACTGTGGAGCTGCCGTCACCCCTCCATAAGGGTCAGCCATTTATGAGCATGCCAAGAGAGACAAGGGGAGAGAGAGGGTGCACTCTTCTCACTCCAGTGCAAGACCAAGGTTGACCTCCACACTGTTTGCTGTCAGGGCTTGGGAGAACAGGGGGCTAGGAGAACATGCATGTGGCCCAGGAGATGCTGTCTCCCAACTGGGCAGCACAGCCAGGCCGAGAGCCGTCACAATGGTGGGGTGAGCAAGGCTTTGCTCTAGGCACACCAGAGCAGCTCCATTGAGCCGCTCCATTAAAGGACATGTTCCATGCCAATCGCTCCAGATGCCAGTTATTGTAAGGGGCTCCAGATTCCTTAGTTATGACTGTGGACAGGCTCCTGCCTCCCTGGTCACATACCTTTTCCTTTAGAAGAAAGGAGTCCTGTGGCACTTAAAGACTAACAAATTTATTTATTGCATGAGCTTTCATGGGAGAAAAATCCCCTTTCGTCAGACGTTTGAAGATAAGGGAACTTATAGAATAGGAGGAAAATAAATGCAAGGGACATGGGATCAGGTCATCTTGTAACAGCAAATCAGAGCAGTTGTTAAGATTCAAATACTGGGAAACAGCACAAAGATGAAGGTGAAGTCAAATCAGCTGTTGTAATGGAAAAAGAGTCCCTAGTCATGATTTTATTCTGCTTTCATGCAATTGAATCTGCATATCAGTTCTAGTTCAGCTGGTTCTCTTTGAACTCTTGATGTCCAGTAGACTTGCTTGAGTACAGTTGTTAACAAATCATAAACAGAGTGGTTAGAAAGATGGAAGTGCTCAGCAACTGGTTTTTGAATGTTGTGATTTCTGATATCAGTTTTTGTGCCCATTTATTCTTTTGCACAGAGATTGTCCTGTTTGTCCAATGTATAAGGGGGGGGGCATTTCTTGCACATGATGGCATAAATCACATTAGTGGATGAGCAGATGAATAAGCTCTTGATGGAGTAGCTGGTTTGATTGGGCCCTATGATCATGTCTTTTGTGCAGATATGTGGGCAAAGTGGTTTGTTGCAGGAGTACGTGCCTGCTTTAATGCTTCTGTTGTTTGGTCTGTAGTTGCTGGTTAGTATCTGTTTGAGGTTAGGGGGTTTTCCATAGGCAGTGAGAGGTTTGTCTCCCAAGGCTTGAGAAAGTGAGGTCTTGTCTTGTAGAACAGGCTGTAGGTCCTTGATGATCTGTTGTAGAGGTCTGACTTGGGGGTTGTATGTGGTGACCAGTGACCTTCTATTGTTTTCTTTCTTGGGCCTCTCCTGCAGCAGTTGACTTCGGGGTACACGTCTGGCTCTGTCAATCTGCTTTCTTACTTCTTCTGGTGGATACTGTAGTTTTTGTAGTTTTCTTGTAGGAAACTTAGGCTATGTCCACACGCAGGGCATTGTTTTGAAATAAGTTATTTTGAAACAAGTTGTTTTGAAATAAAGCCCTTATTTCGAAATGAGTTAATTCGAAATAAACAAAAAAACCAATTCAAAATAAGGGAAAAGCCCCAATTGAAATAGCATGTCCAAACACAAGACTTGCTATTTCGCTTTAGGAGAAGGGCGCCATGGGAGGTGTGGCAACATGGCCGCCTCCCTGGGCCATGTCAGCAGCCATGTTGCCAGCCAATCCTATAAAAGCTGGCACCGACCTCACTTTCCTGTCCATTCTGGTTAGCAGGAGACTGTGAAACGCAGACCTGGACTCTGCCCGGCTGCCTAGCCAGCGCCGTGCAACACATAGC
Organism: Podocnemis expansa; assembly: GCA_007922195.1. Lineage (NCBI taxonomy): Eukaryota > Metazoa > Chordata > Testudines > Podocnemididae > Podocnemis > Podocnemis expansa. Next base: position 43,264,174 of record ML681991.1, read on the forward strand.
CCCTCTGCCAGCCTGCAGAGTGTCCTGCAGATGTGGGATGCTCTGCTTGCAGACCCTAATGGTACCCAGCCTGTGCCCCAGGCTATTATCCATCTGGGCTGCAGAGCAGAGCTACTTCCCCTGCCCCCTGCTGTGCCTCGCCAGGTCTGGGCCCAGGAGACCAGCCCAGACTGGTGGGAGTGGGTAGTGCTCTGAACCTGGGGGGACAACCAATGGCGGAGGAATTTCCGCATGAGCAGGGCCAGCTTCAGCCTCCTGGTCACAGAACTCGCCCCGCTGCTGCGCTGAAGGGACGCCACCATGAGACCTGCTATCCCTGTGGACAAAAGAGTGGCCATCGCCCTGTGGAAGATGGCCAGTCCGGAGTCGCATGGGTCTGTGGTGCACCTGTTCGGAATTGGGAGATCCACCGCTGGCAACATTCTGTTGGAGGTCACCAGGGCCATCAACAGGATCCTGCTGTGATGACTGGTCACACAAGGGGAGCTGCAGGACACCATTGCCGGCATGGCCGCACTGGGCTTTCCCAATTGTGCAGGGATCCTGGACGCAACGCACATCCCCGTGCAAGCCCCACAGCACAGAGCCACAGAGTATTGAAATCGCAAGGGATACTACTCTATCATCCTGCAGGCCCTTCTGGACCACTGGAGCATTTTTCAAAACTGTTACATGGGTTGGCCAGGGAGGGCCCATGATACCAGGCTCTTCTGTAACTATGCCCTGTACTGGGGCATGGAGGCGGGCACCTTCTTCCCCCCGCATAACATTGCTGTTGGGGGAGTAGAGGTGCCCATCTTCATTGTGGGAGACGTGGTCTATCCCCTCTGCCCATGGCTCATGCGGCCGTACTCAGGGCCCCTCGATCCCCTCCGGCAGCTTTTCAAACGCCGGCTGAGCCACTGCCACCAGGTGGTCGAGCGGGCATTTGGCCGCCTGAAGGCACGTTGGAGGTGCCTCCTTATGCACCTCCACCTTGCAGAGAGGACAATGCCGCAGGTCATTAGCGTGTGCGTGGCCCTGCACAAATTCTGTGAGGTGTTGGGGGGGGGCGGGCAAGACTGTTGCTGCTGCCTGGGAAGCTAAGGCACAACTCCTCGCCGGGGACTACGAGCAACCCAGACCAGTGCCAGCACAGAAGCAGCCATCACAGAAAGCTGTGACAATTCGGGATGTACTCATGAACACCTTTGCCATGGAGGCACTCTGAGAGCCAGACCTGCCCTGCCCCACACTACCCTCTCCCCCATTCACCCACAGCCAGCCCCGACCCATCCACCCGCATTGTGAACTACCCCCAATAAAACCACTCACAACCAAAAATATGCGTCCAAAACTATTTATTTTAACAGAACAGGAGTTGGGGCAGGGAAGGGCTGGGGAGGGTTAGGGGATGGGGAAATGTGGGGGGAGTCGGGGGGGGGAGGGCCTGCAACTTGGAACAGGGAGACTGGAGAAGGGGGAGTCTGGGGGGAGAGCCCGCAACTTGGAAGGGGGAGACTGGAGAAGGGGGTGGGGGAGTCTGGGTGGCAGGGGAGTTCTTAGGCAGGGCCTGTGGGGGGGGGGGCTGGGGGTGGTGGTGTTCCCTGCCCCTGGCCGCCCTGGGTCCAGGGTCACCTCCAGGGAAGGCCAGGCAGAGGACCTCCTGCAGCAGCTGGAGGGGCCATGTACTCCACCAGCTGGTGGATGCTGCCTGCCACATCTTCGCCCACGGTGGGCAGGTGGTCACAGAGGTGCTCGATGGCCTGCGCCTGCCGCTCCAGTGCGGCGACCACGTGGTCATCTGCAGCTGCCGCCTGCTGCAGCAGGCAGAGGGCAGAGTCCTGGCACCTGGCTTGGTCTTGGCGCCATGCCTGGGTCTATGCCTCCGTCCGCTTGCCCAGCTCATCCAGGCTCTTGAGAATCTCCCCGTGTGGAGAAGTGGGAACCCTCTGCTAGGTTAATAAGGGAAGACACGGGTGTTGACCCTCTTTCTTTTCTATTCGGGTGATGGAACACAGCTGGGTGATATGAGGCAGAGGCACTAGGGAGCAGGGGGGTAGTGTTTAGGGAGCCTGTACCTGGGGACCCCCCCCCCACTGGTCACACGGGATTCAGCTGGTTGGACCAGGGGGCAGAGAGGTGGGCAGAGCAAGGAGGGGAACAAAGAACCAAGGGGGAAGGAGGGTAGGAGGGAAATGGAGGGTCCAAGAGACAGGACCCCTGCCATGGGGTGTAGCCCTAATCCCCTGGGGGTTTCACTTCTGGTTGTTCTGATGATGCTGATACCAACTGTCCTTGCTGCTGTATGAACTGGTTTGCTAATAAACCCTCTGATTGCCACACTGGCTGAGAGTTGCTGCTGATTGGGACGGCTGGGACCCTCCTAGAGGGAGGAAACCCCTTCCACAGGAGACCAGACAGAGCAAGGATCGGACCCTCTGAGCCTGGAGTTGGGAGCTGGCTGCACAGAGCACAGCGACCTGGGTGCTGGATGGGAGGAGACTCCACCGTAGCAGAGTCCTGACTGGCTGTGGACAAAGGGGATCCAAGAGGCTTTTCTGGGGTCTCCGTCACACCCCGCGCGTCCAGGGGGCCTGCCTCCTCCTCCGCTGTGGTCTCCGGCCGCCACATCAGATTGGTGGTGCTGCACTGTGGGCGGCTGGGCGACCTGCTGGAGGGAAGGATAAAACACAGCTGGCCCCTGCTCCCTGCTGGCCTTGTCTGTGTGCAGCCTGTCTGCAGCACATGCCTCTGTCCTGACTGCCAGCAGGACTCAGGATCCTGTGGACCATTGTCCTGCGGTAGGGCTACCAGATCCCAAAGCCTGGAAAGGAGGACAGGGAAGTACGAAAAGGAGGACATTGGAGGACACATGGGGGAAAATGTAGTATGAATGTAATAGTCTTTGGTTTTTAGGGGGCCCTGGACATTTTCCCTTAAAAATAAGTATTTTATGGCATTCCAGGATACTTCAACCCCTATAAGTAATAAGCCTGACAAAATCCTGTATTTTAAAATGCCTGCCAGACAGATAATGTGAAGACAAAAAGAAGAACACAAAGGTAAAAAGGAGACCATGTTCTCCTTTTGCCTGACATCTGGTAACTCTACCCTGAAGGCACACTTGCTAGTGGTGCCCACGATGGTGAGCTCGACTCACCCACACCTTGCTCTAGGGAGTCTCCCAAGGCCACCTCGCCCAAGATGCAGCTGCATCTTTGACACCCAGCCCCTATTAACCAACCCCAGGCACACAGGGGCCTGTGACCCTGGTGCCACCTGTCTCTTGGGTACCCGTGCCCATGGGAGGGCATCCGCACCTGCCGACCCTGTGCCCTACCTGCCCCAGTGCCCAGCCCTGTACCCCCTCGCTGCTCGTGACCTAGACAGGCCCAGCCCTGCGTGTTTCTGCGGGAGAGGACGACTCATCCACAGGGGCTCCAGAGGTCTGGCACGATGTCCCTGTGTCTGGCTTGGACTCCCCAGAGGCCGGGATGGTCCCAGGCCCCCGCTCCTCTGCGCTGCTCTCCTCCTGTGGGGCAGGGAACAGCTCACGAGTCCCTGATGTGGCCTCTGCTGCTGGTGGCATTGCGGCAGGAGGCTGCCCAACATCCAGGGACACCTTGGACTCCATGTCCACTGCCTCAGGGCCGGAGGACAAGCTCGGGCGCTGGCTGGTGTTCACAGGCCAAGCTGGCAGGCCACTGGGCTCTGGCCCCAGGAAGGCATGGAGCTCATCATAGAAAGGGCAGGTAGCAGTGCTACCTGCCCCCTGGATCTCCCGTGCCTCCCTGGTCTGGGCATGGGCCTGCCGCAGGGCCTTTATTTTCGTGCACCTGCTCGGTGGTGCGCTCGTGGCCCTGCCCGGACATCTCTGCGGCAATGTCCACATATATGTCCCGGTTCCAGTGGCTAGCCCAGAACCAGGGCAGGATGTCCTCCCTCCTCCAGATGCTGAGGAGGCACTGGATATCCTCAGCAGTCCAGATGGGGGCACGGCATTGCCCCCCTGGGGCAGTGGAGCCACGTGCTGCCATGCCTAAACAGGGCTGTCAGCACGCTGGCAGGCACGGGCACGGGACAGCACTTCCTGCTTCCTTTGGGTGCTATGCACCCTGGGATGAAGGTCAGGACCGTTATTTCAAAACAAGCATTGTTTCGAAATAACATGTCCAAACAGCATTATTTCAAAATGACTTGTTTCGAAATAACTGTCGTTTCGAAATGAAAGTGGTTTAAGCTGTTTCGAAACAACGGCGCTTGTTTCAAAACAACGGGCTCCATTGTTTTGAAACAAGAAAATGTCGTGTGGACACACTGTTTTTTATTTCGAAACAACCAGTGTTGTTTCAAAATAAAAGACTTATGTGGACATACTCTTAGAGCTGGACTTCAAGCGTCTGACGAAGTGGGTTTTTTTTCCTCATGAAACTTCATGTAATAAATAAATTTATTAGTCTTTAAAAGTGCCACCAGACTCCTTGTTTGTTTTGCTGGACTAGCCTAACACAGCTGCCCCTTCGGAACTTAGTGCTGGGAATCACGCTGCCTCTGCACCATCAGGCACGTTGCCTGAACCATGCTGGCAGCCAGAATGCCTCAGGCCATTTGTTTTGTTGCTTACCATCTCAGTCAGTGATTTTTCTCAGGGCGAGCTGGGCTGTGAGTCACCTTATTACTTCCAGCCACAGCAAGCGAGGGCCTGGCTGGAGCTATGGAGCGGGCCAGCTCCCTGATGCTCCAGTCTGTCAGCACCTCAAAGCTCTGCCAGCCTATACTTCACCTGGCAGGTTAACCTCCATGCTCCCTACAGTGCCCAGCCCTTCCACTGGACGCTCACGGATGGCTCAGCCTCCTGCCTCCAAAGAGGCAGAGTCTGTTTGGCACAGCTGAGGATTCCCACATTCACTCTAAGGCACTGCACTGACATGAGCTTATACAAAACCAGGACTTATTAATACAAACCAGAGATGCTTAGAAACAGAACCGAGTACAAATCAAAGAAAAGTAGAGGAAACTTCTAAAAGAGTAAACTTAACTTTAGCAAGCTACACCAATGTTCCCTCTAATTACTCGTAGACTGTGTGCACAATCAATTTCTTTGTGTGCGCAAAAACATTTCTTTGTGAGCACCAATATTAGCACTATTGAATTTTTTTGTGTGCACTTTATTTTGTTGTGTGTGCAGGTTTCATGACCTGTGTGCGTGGACACACGTGCACAGCTTAGAGGGAACAGTGCTACAGTCCTTTGCAAGGACACCAGAACCTTTGTAGCAGTTCAATGGGAGAAGAGGCATCAAATGGGTGGGGTCGTGTAGGGCCACACCCACCCAGATTTGCTGTTTAGTTTGTACTGAGCACACTCACATGGGTTTAGCAGGCTCAGTAACAACTGCTGAACCTGATGCCTTCACTCCGTTCCCCCACCACCACCACCACCATCAGCAGGCACTGGGTCATCTTTGTGGCAGGGCCAAATGTGTATATTTCTTTGTTTAAAAATGAGGGTCCTTGCCCCTCCCCAGTTCCAGCACACGCGATCATTTGGTTAAAGCAGCGTTTTCACCTTCGAAGTTCTTTTAAATAGTTGACTGATTTTTATCAGGATCTGGGGCATGGCTATGGGTCTGGTTGCTCATTCCCAAAGTAGATTAGACTGCATTACTGCAGTGGTGTGTGAGTCTCTCTCCTCACTTTATCCTCCAAGTTGACATGGAGGGCTTGGCCCTTCAGAAAGTGCTTTTATGAGAACTTTTTTTAGTTTCCCCATAGGCTATGTCTACACTGGCAAATTAGTCCGGACGAAGTAGGCTTAGTCTGGACCAATTTAGGCCATGGCCACCATAGGCTTTCCCTAGTTCAAACTAAGAAATTTCTTAGTTCGAACTAAGGAACACTTTGTTTGAACTAATAAGTACTGGCACTTAGTCCAGACTTAAATGCTTAGTTCGAACTTTAAGTGCTTAGTTAGTTTGAACTAACCGCACATTCTAGTTCTAACTAAGTGTTAGTTAGAACTAGAACGCATGGTTAGTTTGAACTAGAACTAACCTCGAACTTCATAGTTTGGACTAAAAAGTCCAAACTAATATTGGCTAATGTAGACATAGCCATAGATGCCTGATGAAGTTATTCTTGGCACATAACACCCTTACATCCTACCTCCATTTTCAGAAAACACTTTCAAGACAGGTGACCAAGCAACAAGAATCCAGCCTGCTTCCAGAAGGAGGTGACACCTGCCACTTCAGGGACTGGCTACTACAAAAAGAAAATCCAGATTTACAAAACCAAGAGAGTCAGATGAGGAACAGGTACAACACACAAAATGAATTTATAATATGCGGACTTGGAGTCTCCACGGGAGCCTGCACAGAGCTCCTTGCAGAACCAGAGCTTTATTTTTGACTTATAAAGAGTGTAAATTATGAAACACTTCATTCTAATTTAGATTTGTTTATTAACTGGGCATGAATTGTGTTAGGAACATTGTGAAGTCACCTCTAAATTTTTCAGGTTGCTTAAACAAACAGAAACCCAGGCAAGGAGATAGATGGAGCTGAGAAGAAAATTGGCTGGGACACTAACCAGCTATTTATACTTTTCCTAGAAGAGATTTAGACATGCTTAATAAGGAACTGGACCACATCAAGAACACTGGAGAAGAAACCCATCACCTTCAATGGGCTGAGGAAGAAAAAAAACAACAGCGTCGAAACAGAAAGAAACAACTGAACCTTCGTAAAAAAATGGAGGAGGTTAGAAACAAGAAATTGAAAAATCTAGGCAATTATATAGACTTATGCACCTTAAAGAGGTTGCTGACAAACATTGCACATGCCTAGTAGACAGTGAGCTTGCTGGCAAGCCCATAAAGAATTTGAAAAAGTTGATGAATATGGCCCTGATCTTGCAAATACTTGTGCAGATGCTTGATGTTAACCATGTAGGTAGTTCCACTAAGTTTAATAGGACAGCATACATGCTTAATATTGCACACATACACTAGCAGTGGGCTATATGATGGAAAAAAGAAAATGGTATATTTTGAAGTCAGATAGGCAAGGTTTCATATTAATATTTTAAGGATCAAATTTTCAAACCCTGTCTCTATTTTCCTTACTTTTTACTGGCAAAAATCCTATTAGTGATAGTCATGCAGCTGGGATGAAGTCCATTGAACTCAATGGTAAAACTCCTGTTGAATCAGTGACTTCACCCCTGATTTGCATTCCTCAGCAGGAATTTGAGAGACAAAGATGGGTGAGGTAATATCAGAGATCTTCCTCTGAGTAAATTTGTGTCAGCTTGAAAGCTGGTCTTCTTCATCAATAGAAAATAACAGAGATTTCCTAACACCCTTGTCTCTCTAACATCCTGGAACCAGCTCAGCTACAATAATACTTCTAAAAATCAGGTATTTAGCAGTCTCATTAATGGGATTTATACCAATGGTAAGGGCCAAACAAATAAAAGTGGAATTTTTTTGAAGACAAAAATTGCACTTGTATGAAAAGAGACTAGGCAGAGATCTGGCTGAAAATGGAGCCCTACATCCATGGCATTGGGACAGTACCATTGTATAGTGATGTATACATGGACACATGGAGAATTTTGCTTTGCGAGTTACTGATTCCAATGATGGCTGAAATAGTGAGAGAAATTAACCATAGCAATAATTTACCAGGGGCCATGGTGGATTCTCCATCACTGACAATTTTTCAGTCAAGATTTGATATTTCTCTAAAAGATCTGCTCAGAAGATTATTTGAGTAAACTTCAATAGCCTGTGTTATTCAGGAGATCAGACTGGATGATCACAATGGAATCTAACAGATTCACAAAAGAAAAGTCCTGAAGAAAACATCTCTTTCTGCTGTCCAACCAGCCCTCTCTTAGGCAAACAGACTCCCTGCTGTTTCTTAAAACTGAGCAGAATTTAATCATGGTGTCACAGAAGTTGAGGGTTGGAATGAACCTCAAGAGGTCATCTAGTCCAACACCTGCTCAAAGCAGGACCAACTGCTAATAAATCATCCCAGAAAAGGGTTTATCAAGCTGTACCTTACAAACTTTTAAGGATGGAGATTCCACCACCTCCATAGGTAAGCCAGCTTTACCACCATGCTATGGAAAAAGATTTCCTAATATTCCACCACCTAGACCATGCCTACTGTCACTTGAGACCACTGGTCCTAGTTCAGTCATCCGCCACCATTGTAAGAGCAGCCCAGCTCCATCCTGCCTAGAAGCCTCTTTCAGGTAGTTGAAGGCTGATATCAAATTCCTCCCTCACTCCTCTCTTCTGAAGACTAAACAAGTGCAGTTCCCTCAGCTTCCCCTCATAAGTCAAGTTGAAAAAATAATTTTGAGGTACCAAATTATCCCTCTGGCAATTCCATTGCTTCAGTCACCTGACCCTAGAAATGAATTTGGCCCAAAGTGTTTAGAATGTACCAATATGAAACCCGTTAAATGAAGCAATAGAAAATGTGTCATACATACCATACACACTTAGTAAAATACACTTATAATTATCACCTTTTGGTACAGCATGGCAAATTTATGATCCTTAGGCATGGAAAAAGAAAGAGCTGTTACTTATGCTGAAAATTGGAGATGATGTTAAACAAGAAACAAGAAGTGAATATCTACGAAGGAAAAACAGACAAGAGAAAGCTAAAAAGGTATGTTAAAAATCACACACCACATAACAAGGAAATTAGGCCAAGATCCTCAGAGACATTTAGATGCCTAGTTCCCATTGAAGCCTGTGAGTTAAACATTCTCACCTTCTCATCAGTTGTTAATGGGCCACTTCTACACTGTTTGAATTGATCTTGTTAACTCATCCTTCTTTTAATGTATATGTGTATATACACCTAAAATACTGCAGTCTCCATTTCACGCATCTGGGGAAGTGGTTACAGATCACGAAAGCTTATGCCTTAATAAAATTGTTAGTTTTTATAAATGCCACATAACTCCTTGTTTGATTCAGTGAGCACTAGGCATCTAAATAACTTTGAAAATCAGGATCCTAATGATCAAGATGAAAAAAGTAGAGTATATATAAAGATTACCACTAATGCCTTCCAATACAAAAAGTCCTCCTAGAATCTGCTTATGGTTGTGAATTTTAAATTTCATGGGTGTAACACACAGCTCCTCTAGAAACAGTTTAAATTGCTTGTTCTGGTTGGGGTTTTGAAAGCAGGAGGAAAAGGCCTGAAAAGTCAGAGTTAGGTAAAAGATTTACAAAATACAGGATCCATATGATGTTAAAATGTAATATTTTTATAAGATATGCAGTACATCCTAGTCTGATCCAGTACATCAGTCCTGCAAAGATGTAAGCACAAGCTTAACCTGAAAGACCACGAGGAAGCTCATGTACTTCACCAATTTACTGCTCTCACATCCCCTCTTGGTTTACTGTGAATCTCACTAGCTGTATTCTGTGTCAGGGATGTCAAAATTTCATAACCTTAGGACCTCTTGTGTGCAGAGCCATACCATTAGATTAGGTGAAATTATAAACATTTAAACAAAACTTGTAAAAAAATATCATTGCTTCTATGAATATTATTTTGCTCTCAGCAATGGAAATCTTCTATTAAACAACATTTTGCACTCTTTTTATATACTCTAGAAACAAGAAAAGCTAGAGAAAAAAATGGCATTGCACATGAGAAAACTGAAAGAGGACGGTTATCAGAGTGAAGAAACTGAAAATCACGAAAAGGGTCATGGTAAGCCATTATCCAAAGACCAAGAAAATAATCCATACAATATCTGTAACGGCCTTTTTGCCTCCTGACTTGTCTCCAACATCTGCAAATATGGTTGTTATGAATTCTATAATGTCCCCTCCTCATGCATCTTACCCATTCCTCCGCCTAAACTCAGTCATACCTCTCCTTCTGCTTGCCTTGCTCCTCAGTTGCCACACTTCTCTTTGCTACTAGCCTGGTTTCTTTACAGCAGATGGGAGAACGCCCCCTGCCCCCCCGCCAAGTTGCCCTCACAATCTGGAGCTGTTTCCTACTTGACCTTTTTCAGACTTCTCAAAACACAGCTCTTCTCCCTGGCCTGTGTGTTTGAAGGAGCCCCAGTTACTTCTGTGAGTGTATTGGTACCTTTCTTTTCGCCCTCACACGTGTTTTCATTTTACAATCCCAAATGTAATTATTCACAATAAATAATAGTAATCTTCACTATACTACCATGATATGGCACTGTAAGTAGATTAACAAAAGAGACATAGAATCAAAGTATTGTAAGATGGCAAGGGACCTCATATCTAGTCCAGTCCTTTGTCCTGAGGAAGGACAAATTATATTCCACACCATCCTTGACAGGCGTTTGTCTGACTAACGTGTTGTTAAAAACCTCCCATGAGGAAAATTCCACAAGCTCCCTGAACAGTTTGTTCTGGTACTTAATTACCCTGACAGTTAGGAAGTTTTTCCTCATGTTTAATCTAAATCTCCCTTGCTGCAATTAGTTCTTGTTCTCCTCTCCTTAGTAGTTAAGCGAAGTATATCACCCTCCTCTTTATAATAACCATTTACCTAGTTGAAGACTGTTATAATGTACTCTCTTCATCTTCTGTTCTCCAGATTAAAAAGAATTTTTTTTTCCATCTGTCTTTATAGGTTGTATTTTCTAGACCTTTCATCATTTTTGCTGTTCTTCCCTGGATTTTCTCCAATTTATTTACATCTTTCTTTCCTGAAGTGTGATGCCCAGAACTGGGCATAATACTCCAGAATATAAGGCCTTATCAGTGCTGAGTAGAAGAATTATTTCTTGTGTCTTGCTTACAACCAGGGGCGTTGCTGGCTGGGGGAGGGACCCGGGGCACGGGCCCAGGCTCTGCCCCGCCACACTGGCCATGCCCCCCAGCCACCAGGCCATGGTCCCTGGCCAGGGACAAGGCCCAGTGCCGCCATGCCACCATGTGCGGCCAGGCCCTGCATCCCCAGTCGGGATCAGGGCTGCCGCCAGCACGTGCAGCCGGGCCCAGGACTGCCCACCACAGCCACGAGCGGCCAAGCCCCAGATCCCCAGCCGGAGACAGGGCTGGAAGAGGCCACAGGAGGCTGGGCCCTGCATCCCCGGCTGGGGACAGGACCGCCACGGCCGCCGGCGGCCAGGCCCCAGATCTCCAGCCCAATTGGGCCGGAGATCCAGGGCACCAGCTCTGGGCTTCAGGGCACGTGCCTTGGGGTGCCCAGAGCCAGTGACACCCCTGCTTACAACACTCCTACTAATATATCCCAGAATGATGTTTGCTTTTGTTGTTTTGCAACAGTGTGATGCTGTTGATTCACATTTAGTTTGTGATCCACTATGATCCTCAGATCCCTTTCCACAGTACTCATTCCTAGGCAATCATCCCCATTTTGTATTTCTGCAGTTGAGTATTTCTTTCTAACTGCAGTACTTTGCTATTGCCCATATTGAATTTCAGCCTATTTATTTCAGACCACTTCTTTAGTGTGTCAAGATCATTTTGAATTCTAATCATGTCCTCCAAAACACTTGAAAACCCTCCAGCTTGGTTTCATCTGCAAATGTTGTAAATATGCTCTCTGTGCTGACGTCCAAATAATTCATGAAAATGTTGACTAAAAACAGTCCCATGACAGATCTCTGTGGGGTCCCACTCAATATGCCCTTCCAGCGTGATTGTGACCCTTTGGTAAAGACTCTTGTGGTATACTTTTCCAACTGGTTGTGCATCCACCTTATAGTAGGTTTTTCTAGGCTACATTTCCCGTTGAGAATGTCATCTTAGTATCAAAAGCCATAATGAAACTGATATCTGTCACATCCACTGCCTTCCCCCATCCACAAGTCTGGTTACCCTGTCAAAGAACAGTGGAAGATTTTTGTTTCTATTTTAACCACAGCTGCTACTCATTTCCATGGATGTTCACTATGGTAGGCAGCGAATCACTGCCAACCTGTGAAAATTGAAACCTAACAGACATTTTACACTTCAGCCATTGCTGTGTTTTTTCTTAATGTCCTTCCTCTCTCACTGAGTAATGGGCCTTCTTGTCCTTGGTTATTCCTCTTGCTTCTAATTGCTTGCCTCATAGACCTTTCAGGTACAAGAGATATACCAAAGAGTATCAACCAGTGAAGCAGATTTGGCCAAAAAGTGGGGGGGGAGAACCTGGCCCCTGTGGCCTCCCCAATTCTAGAAATTCCTGCTCCTGCCCCAGCCTCCCCTCTCTCATACCCCCCCGCCCAACATATCCCTCCCCTCTGCCAGAACCCCCTGGTCCACCCCTGGCCTCCCCTTTCTGAGAACTCCTGCACCCACCTCTCTCCTTCCGGAAACTTGCCATACTCCCTCCCTTTCAGCCCCAAACTCTCATTCTCTCTGAGAGAGCTGAGCTGGCTGGAATTGTAATTGTAGCCCATCAGAAAGCTGCTTTTGCTGACCTCAGGCTGTAGTTTGTGGCTTCTCCTGCCTGGTGAACCCACCAGCCAAGCAGCTGATTAACACTGACCAGGTCAGGGGCCCAGACCTAGCTCAGCCATCTCAGCCTCTCTGCTCAGTCCCCTTTGCTCCTTCTTCCATCCCTGGCCATAGGCATGGCAGGGAGAAGAAAGGCCCTCTTGCCTCCCAAGCTGAATTTGGGGTGTAGATACACCATCCACCTGCCCCATAATTAGCCTCAGAGTGCAAACATACCCTGGAGGACAAGCAAGGAGTCCTGGGGCACTTAAAGATTATCTAACAAATTTATTTATCACATGAGCTTTCGTGGGAGATAATCCCACTTTGTCAAATGCTTTGAAGATGGGCAACATACCCTGGAGGGTGACACTAGATCCAAAGGATGAGACCATCATTTTCAGGGGAAGGGGCATCTGAGATACTACAGTGAGTTGACTGCCAGGAACAGGCTGGGCAGTGTCCTCTGGCAGCAAGAACTTCCCGCCCTCCACTGGAGACCTTTGTCCCATATTTCCTATAATACTGAGACAAAGGTGCCTGCTACCACATGTATGTATGGGTTGGAGGCTGTGAACTAATGGCATAAACTCTGAAGCAGTGTGGTACAGGATAAACATTTTACTGTCGCTTGATTTAGAAATTATTCATATAATTTACTCATGGCTCCTCCATTTGTGAGTAATACATTTGTCTTAAAGTCATGGCAGTAAATTATTTTTAGCCCCCGCCCCCACCCCCCCTACACACCATCACTTTTTCTGTACGTTAACAATTAAACATATGAAAATTTTTTTTCCCCCCAGGAACTAATGCCTTTAATCAACCTTCAGTTAATAGAAAGAAAATCTTTTTTTCTTCCATGGCCTCTCAACAGCCTTTTCATCAGATTACCAATGATGTCATTAACAAGAAAAGAGCATGTTTTCAGGTATGAATTGATTGCACATACAGATTCAGACATGACACTAAAAGTAACAAATGCATGTTGTCATGTTACACGTACAAAACATATTGTTATGTATAAGTCACCACGTGGAAATGTTATGTAGAGCTGTATAAGTTATTTTTCTTAGCATGTGAGCAGGATACAATCTTTGAAGAAATTCTGTGTTGTTGTTAACATTGTGCTGTATCTTCTCCTCTGGGAATATACTGCAAATAGGGGGAGAATGTTTTCTCCTTCTCTGCCTTAATATCTCTGGCTAGAGTCAGTTGGCGTGCACTGAGATTTCTGAAAGAGGCACTGCCTATATGCTGTTTGTGACCACATCTGTTCAAGGACAAACATCCCCACTGGGAAGAGTAAAACAGTCATTGAGTGATTAACTGGGAGGGCACCATGGTCCAGGGATCACCACTATTATATAGGAGCTCTGGGCAAGTTGCTCTCCATACCGCCATTTGTAAATGCAGATAATTAAACTTCAGCTACCTCCCTGCTGGGCTGGCAGCACAATGTTGGGACAACCTATCTAAGAGATAGGGCAGTACAGCAGTATTTCCGGTGCTGCAAGATGCTTCCCCCTGCTGCTCAGAAGGGCATAGTACAGCATGCACAGAGAGAACAGCAATCCTTCCCAGTCGCAGTGAAACACAGCAAAGCTGATTCTCTTTCCCAAACAGAATGTGCAGATTGACAAGTGTCTTCTGTGGGACTTGGAGACAATCTGGCACCAGGCACAAACCCCTATCACACCTGTACTGTGGCAGGGCAAACACCTGCCTCCAGGTCAGGTGCCCACAGGAACACCTAAACACGGGGCAAGTATGACTGCCGTGAGCTGTTCCTGAGAGAGGGCCACAACTGGCTCAAGTGTGTGACATGCTGTGAGCACTGAGGTCCAGATGGGGTACAAAAGTCTCCTCTGAAACTCCCAGGAGCCCCAGCAGAAAACAACAGATTGTCTCAGAGGTTTCACCCTCAGGATGGCAAGAGTCTAGGGCCAAAGCTTGGACATCATGGCTGCTTTTAGTGTAAACTGTGATGGACCTTGGCTAGGAAAAAATCCCTACCTGACTTTCTCAATGTTCAGTGCTGTCCAGGGGTGAACAGCTTCACTTAATTGCACTCTCCCACACAGCATGTGATGGAGACTCTGGTGTGGCAGTCCACCTCATAGACTGTTCTCAGAGGTCTATCGTCTAACTACCCCTCCCTGACACCTGCAGTAGGGGCAAACAGACAAAATTAAGTCACCATGGGCTCATGAGGTGAAATCTTGGCTCTACTGAAGCCATCGGTACAAATTCATTGAATCCAGTGAGTGCAGAATTTCTTCCAGGGTCTCTAGAAGACAAAGGAGGCCCAGTAAGCTATCATGCCTTTAAAACAGCTACATGAGTGCTCCAGGGAAGCAGTGTGGCCCTAACGGGTCTTTCAGTGGCTAGTGCTTCTCTAAACTAGCTGTTTTTAGGTGTTACAGATTGCCATGGCTGTTATTGTCCATCTTAAATCTTTCAGTCAGACACAGCATGTCATTTATACCATGTGAAGGAGAAAAAACTGATTTAGATGAACTCATTAATTTGTCCCTTCATATTTGTTTCTGTTACAGAAGAACAAAACAGAAGACCTGAACAGTAAAATTCAGAATATAATGACATGGTTCCTGGCTGAAGTAACAAGTATCTTATACCCAGCAGTAACAAAGTATGAAGAGCAAATCAGAGCTAAAACACATTCAATAGCTGAAGATTTAATACTCTCTTCTGAGAACTCCAGTAGCTACTATGAAGAGAATGCTGATGTGTTTGGAAGTCTTCCTTTGTCCAAGACCAAAAATGTCATCTTTACAGACACAAGCATGAAACCCACCAGCTCACCAACTGATCACAATACATGTGGAAAACCAACTCCATGGTGGTCTCAAAAACCACCTGTCACATCTCTAACGAAGAACACACAGGTGCACCTAGAAAGTGAGTTTTGCAAACAAAATATTCACAAGGAGAAACCAGCAGCAGCACCTCAGTTGCAGACTGAAAACATTTCTAGTTTACTGGGGGATGTAGTGAGCATGGGAGCCAGACCTACGTTTCCCAGAAAGAACTTCAAAACAGAGAAATTTCCATTTAGACAATCTTACTTTAAACTCGAATCAACAACAAAAGGTGCCAACCCCAAAAAACGTCTGATTGGAGATTATTATTCTTCAGCCTTAAACCAAGGGCTTCCTAAAAAAGGTATTTTTCAAAAATTATTTGAGCAACAAAGAGGAACAGAAGCGAATGTCTTTGACAACCTGAAGATGCTACAGGCAGCTGAGACTGTTGTCAGGGATGTTTTTATGCGGGTAAAGAAGCTGGATCAGTCTGTCTGCATTTTAAAGAAGGCACCAATTGAGCTTAGTGAAAGATTGTTTTGTAGTAATTTTAAAAAAACTGAATCTGCAGGGCTTTTTCATAAAGATTTACAGAAAGAAATTGGATTAGTTGCAAAAGAGATTGTAGCAATTGTTCTTGATAAGTTTCAAAAGTGCTTGCTGTCCAGCATTTCTACTGCATCAGATTCAACTAACAGGTTTTCCAAATTAGAAAAAAATAGAGTCAGGAAATCTGAATTACCTGTATATGACCCACACTTTTCTTTGACTTCTATTGATAAAATAGCCAAAGAGACTGTTGAAAGTGTTATATTCACGCTGGAGTCATTTGTAGCCTTTCAATTTAAACATGACTTCAAATGTAAATTTTCTGAAATAGTGAAACTCCCTGTTGAAAATAGGTCTCGTGTGCAACAGAAACCATTCGTAAGACCTCTCTCAACTCAAGTGGCAAATGAAATAGAATTATTATTTGAACACAAGATGCCAGGAACCACACATAAAAGACTGCTGCCCACTTTAGAAACGTTTCATAATTTTTCTGATGTATCAAGGATCAGCAGCATAATTACCAGAGAAAGTATACAGAGTGCAGTTTCCCAAGTCCAAAGACTCCATTCAGAACTGAGCATTTACGCAAAAATTGCTGTTACCAAAATTCTGGAAATCATCAAGTGGAAACCTGAAAAAGAAATTAGCCAAAGGGAAACCTCTCCATTTAGTGATATCTCAGAAGAAAACATCATGGCATGTCAAATAACTGGTGCCATATTAGAGGAATGCAGTCAAAATCCGATGGAAATTACTCCAGAAACAAAGTTTGAAAATCTTCATGTGGACAAACCTGCACAAGCATTTGGCGATAACAAAATTCCTGGTCACAGTGTTACACTCTCAGAAGGAATGAAAATGCCCACTAAAAAATTAAAAGTTGACCTAAAAGAAGCCTTTCCCCCTATCAATGTTCCTGGAATGGTGATTAATTCAGAGGAAAAAACAGAAATGGAAAAGGAAATTCCATCTAATCTTCCAGTTATCTCACGTAGCCAGTTCTCTTCACAGGATGCTCACGCTACATCACAAAGAACCACAAAATCTATTTTCTACACAACAGCTCCCAAGCCAAGAGCTTCTAGACCAGCACTGGAAACAATCACTAAACAAAGAACACTTAGCTCCAGAATGACGCTGCCTCCCATTGGAAGACAATTTGCAAGAAAGCCTTTCTGTAAAGCAGGCATAAAGAAGTCTCCCAAAGGGGAAGCAATACATAGGCCAGTGTGTGAAGAAGATGGAGAGCTCATGCCAACGTGTGAAACTGAAGATCAGCCAACACAGTCACAGGATGGTGTGAATGTTGCTGCTTTTTTGAAAAAAATGTGCAGTGAACTAATAAGTAAATTGATCACTTCTTCCCAAAACGTGTACACCCAGGATGGAAAAACAGCTGGAACTGATTCTTCTTATGGGATGGAAAATACAATTGATTCAATGTTAAATGAGCTTTCAAACTCTCAAGTCAAAGAGCTGCCACCTTTGGAAGGTCAGGTCTCCCCACCGCAGGTTAGCACACTAGCTGCTAAAATTATTCACTCCAGTTTATATGACATTTTGAAAGAACGTGATTCTGAAGCCTCAGATTATATGGACATGAAGAGTGACAAAAGTGCTTCAATAGAAACAATAGCTACTTCAGTAAGGAGAGAAATTATTGATTACCAGCTTCAAGGGCCATTGGCAAAAGCATCATCTTCCGCTATATTTAAACCGCTAGAATCTGGGTTAAATGCTGAAGAGGTTTTACGTGAGGCTAACAAAATCAGCACACAGTCCCTATCTTCCACACCACACACTATTAGGGTGTCACATGGATTTTTAGAAGGTGTAATTACCAAGCTTTTATCTAAAATTCTCCCTGAACACTCCAACACATCCTCCTCTGCAGAAAAGGAAAATGAAATTGCAGAATTTGATTTTATTCACATGAAGCTAATAAGTAAGGTCATAACAGAAATCGCTAAAAACCAGAGTCTGATTATTCAATATGTTAAATGTTTGCATCAAAATGATGCTGCCATGATTGAATCAGTTGTAGAATCTGTCTATAATAAGCTTTTGCCACAGTTTGGATCCCAACTAACAATAC
Organism: Podocnemis expansa; assembly: GCA_007922195.1. Classification (NCBI taxonomy): domain Eukaryota; kingdom Metazoa; phylum Chordata; order Testudines; family Podocnemididae; genus Podocnemis; species Podocnemis expansa. The sequence goes on from ML681991.1 coordinate 43,282,105, forward strand.
AGAAGTGTGTAAAAAGCGGGTGCACAGTTCTTTCAGAAGCAATAACTGACTTGGTCTTAAGAGAGGTCTCAGGGACTCAACTGCAGACCTTTTTTTCTGGAGAATTAACACCTCACCAATGTGCCGAAGCTGACAATGTTGTTGAAGATGTGCTTAGAGACCTTTCTGAATCTTCTGATCACACAAGTCCAGTGACATCAGATAATGGTGAATTATCTTCTCTCATCATAGAAGAACTTTCAGCTAAACTTTTAGGCAAACTTTTGTCCATATTGCCCATTGTGCACTTGGATGCACAAAATGTTTCTTCAGTGACAGATATAACTTCCAAAATAATGAATTATGTTCAAATGTTCCTTTCAAAAAATCAGATAAAGATCCATGAAAATATCAGTGAACCAGATTCTTTACAAGATGACAGCAAAGCTAGTGGAGACTTGGTCAGTCCTCTCTACACACATATTTTGAAACCATCTGACTCTGAGATTTCTATTCAGGATGATTTAACAAACAAGAATGAGGTTTTAGCTAACAGAATATCTTCCTTAATGATAAGGGATGCTTCTAAACATGAATTTCAACCCATTTCAGAGGTAGAGCCACCACCCAGTTCACCTTTAATGCTGGAAGCTGTCAGTATTGTTAAAAAGATTCTTACCAATATGGGGATCACAAAGATTCAGAAACAACCCTTGGCATCGCCTATCCCTGTGTTACCTTTGACGTTTGTGGAAGAAATATTAAGTAGATTCTTGTTTAAAATCTTAACATCAACAGACAGCACAAATCCAAGACAAAGAAGTTTATCAAAGACTCAAGTGACTGAAGTTGCTGGGAAACTGAAACAGTCCATGGAAAACCTAATGTCCGAAAACAAACTCAGCTTTGTAGAAGCAGCAGGAGACACAGCAAAACCAGAGTACAATGAGACTCTTAATCAAGTGGCACATGCCATTTACAATAACGTCCTGCAGAAATCTGGATCTCAGCAAGACTTTTATAATGACATAACAAGTTCCCAGACAAATCTTCCTCAACAGGTAGCTAGTATAATAATTAATGAAATCTCTAATTGCCATTTGGAAATGGCTTTTAAAGACAACCCACCAATGGAAAGCCAGAGTGCAATAGCACTTGACAGAATTGTTGAACGAGTCCATGAACAAGTTGCCCTGAATTCACTGTCTGAGTCAAAATATTCTAGAGAGCCAATTGGAGATGAAGATGCAAATGAGCAACCAACAGAAACCATGCTACCTGTTAAAATAATCCCTCATATCGGAAACAAAGTGTTACAAGTAAATCCGGACATTGTATCAAAACACTTAGCAGTTATTTCCATCAAAACGGAGCCTCTTGAGGAGCTGAAAAAAGCATGCTTAGCTCAAACTGGACTGAATCTAACGGATCTGAGAAGAGCGTCCGTGACTGGGAAGAGTCCAGTAGACGAAACCAGTGAAGCTGAAGGAAAGAAAAAGAAAGAAAGACGTCCTTCTCTGGATGTGTTAGGGAGGCTGGATGTAAAACCGAAGGAGGTAAGTAAGAATGAGTGGCAGTCTGTGGGATATATCTGTATTAACATGTAAACTCCATTTTGTTATCTGTGAATTGTAACCTTCCTGGTAACTTTCACCTTGCATTATAACATACATCTTGGGTTCAGACATCCCAGAGGGAGAGACAAGTCTATTCTATATAGCAAGCATGACCAAACTGTAGCTCAGGAGCCACATGCAGCTCTTGAATGAAAAATTGTGGCTCCTGGAAGAACATCAGCAAATCAGTTTAGGAAAACAGCCCCAGCCTAGGAGTTCAGGAGGGGGTCAGGATGGTGGGGAGAAGTGTGGCATGGTGGGGGATGGCAGGGAGAAGTGCAGCATGGTCGGGATTTTAAAAAACTCACCACTAGCTTGCAGTCTTTTACATCAAGCAGCAGCTAAGTTTTTACTGTATAGGCCTGATTTTCTTGGTAACCTTAAGTAATTATTAGAATTTGACATTAGTAGGATCAATATTTGTCCTCTTTTTACAATAAAATTTAGGTGTGCAATGAATTTTAAACTTAGTAATTTTGGAATAGGTAAAAGTATGTGGCTGTATGCCTCAGTGCGGCTCTCAAAGGTTTAATAATCAACTTGTGTGGCTCTTGAGTTCCTTGTTTGGCCACCCCTGTGTGCTCTCTTGCAAAGAGGGTGAGAATAAGAATACTTCCTAGACCAGAGGTCTCAAACTCAAATCACCACAAGGGCCACATGAGAACTAGTACAGGGCTGCATGAGGACTAGTACATTAGCCCAAGGGCCACCCCACTGAAACCTTTTCATATAACGGTAATGATAATGTCATTGCCGGCCTCAGGAAATAGCTTTAGGGGCCTCTAGTGGCCCTGAGGCCACATGTTTGAGACCATTGTCCCAGACTGATAACAATGAGCCATCTGTCAAGAGAACTCTCCCCTGCTGGGTCACAGGGCTAGCTACCTGCAGAGCCATTAACTTTGAATGGATTCCTCTTATGGAAATCTGTGTGGGGAGAAGGGACAGCTGGAATCTGCCATGCTCAGACCTGCCTTCTGCTTGACTACTTGACCAAGCATGGCAGAGACTGGTGCTTTCTAAGCGAAGGAACTATTTCATTCCCAGAAATAAGAGGCCCAACTGAAGAGAGTAAAGGTCAGAGGGACCTGGTATCTCCTAACCCAGGGACTCACAAAGGTGGTGAGATCAGACCAAGGGGATGTGTTCAGGAGTTTACTGTTTTCTGTTGACCTGTAGCTCTTGTATTTCTTAAGAGGAAACTGTGTGGAAAGAAGTACCTTTACTAAGTTGGGGTGTCCTTGCTTTACTGATACATATGCTCTGAAAGGATTAACTACAAACCAGAGCATCTATGGGCAGGTGGTTGCTGGGGGCAACATGTCAAAGCCCCTGAGAATGGGTTGGAAGACTGAGGCACTTTGTTCTGTTCTGATAGAATCATAGAATCCTAGGGTTGGAAGGGACCTCATAGGTCATCTAGTCCAACCCCCTGCCAGAGGCAGGACCACTCCCACTAAACCATCCCAGTCATGGTTTTGTCCAGCCGGGCCTTAAACACCTTCAAAGATGGAGATTCCACCACCTCCCTAGGCAGCTCATTCCAATGCCTCACCACTCGCCTAGTAAAAAAGTTTTTTCTAATATCCAGCCTCGACCTCCCTAACCGCAACTTGAGACCATTGCTCCTCGTTCTGTCCTCTGTCACCACCGAGAACAGTCGAGCTCCATCTTCCCTGGAGCATCCCTTCAAGTAGTTGAAGGTTGCTATCAAATCCCCCCTCAATCTTCTCTTCTGCAGACTAAATAAGCCTAATGCTTTCAGTCTTTCCTCATAGGGCTTGTGCTCCAGCCCTTTAATCATTTTGGTTGCCCTCCTCGGAACTCTCTCTAGCATGTCCCTGTCCTTTTTGTAGTGGGGAGCCCAAAACTGAACACAGTATTCTAGATGTGGCCTCACCAGTGCAGAATAGAGGGGAATGATCACATCCCTTGATCTGCTGGTAACACTTCTTTTGATGCAACCCAGTATGCCAGTGGCCTTTTTGGCAGCAAGAGCACACTGCTGACTCATATCTAGCTTCCCATCCACCATGACCCCCAGGTCCTTTTCTACACTGCTGCTACTTAGCTGAATGTTCCCCAGCCTGTAGCAATGCATGGAGTTTTTCCATCCCAAGTGCAAGATTTTACACTGGTCCTTATTGAACCAAGATTTCTATTGGCCCACTGTTCCAATTAATCTAGGTCTCCCTGAATCCTGTCCTTGCCCTCCAATGTGTCTACTGTTCCCCCCAGCTTGGTGTCATCCGCAAACTTACTGAGAGTGCAGTCTATTCCATCATCCAGATCATTGATGAAAATGTTGACTAGAACTGGCCCCAGGACCGACCCCTGATGCCTGAGCGGGTGTCAGACTGCAGGGCCCCATGCTCAAGAAGCATGTCAGACCCAGGGTCTGCCTAGGAGAATATGCATCTGAGTCCCAGAGCTATGAAACATGATCCCTAAAGTGCCAGAACTGGAGGCTCCACAGCACATGGAATTTGACAGTTGAATCCTATCCCAACCAACTGGGCTCCATCCACAGAGGTGGCCTGGAGCAGGTTTGGACATAGAAAGTCTCATACACAGATTGATTAGAGGATTGTTCAGCATAACCCCACCCAGGTCATGATCCCAACAGCATTTAAGCACATACTTAGCTTTAAACACATGAATCCTACTGAAGTCAATGGGACTAAGGGCTTATGAGCTATGCTACACCTGTAGAGGTCCTTCATTTTCTGTTGTTGCTGACTATTACTGGAAAAAAAAACCCCTGGGTTTTACAGAAGTCATTCTTTGGTTTTTAACTGATTTTCACCCACATTTTGAAAGTGCTGGAACTTCCTGGACTTGACTCCCCGCCCTGGAAAAGGAGATGATGGCTCAGTAACCTCCCACTGATTTCAGCAAGACCAAAATTTCATCCTCCGAGTGTCTCCTTTTCCCATAGCCTTTGGTGTGGCATTGCCTCAGTCAGCAGAACAGACTCTAAAATCGAAATAATCACATTATTTTGATTTAAAGTGGAAGTGTAGACATACCCTAAGAGAATGGGACACCATTTCCTATTCTTGAACTTTATATTTGATTGTTTTGGGGTTCCATCCATTTAACACCTAGTTTTCTCCAGCCCTCCCTCGTCCAATGGAGAATTTGTCCCTCTGCCTGCACTTGAGCCATATGCCCACCCGGTAATGTGAGCTCCAAACCACAGAGAAAGTCGCTTGCATTGGAGCTACAGGCCTGCCACCCAGATACAGGATACAAGGCTATAAAAAAGTCTAGAACATCAGTCACCCTTATTTCATTTTTTGCTGCCAGAGCCAATTGGTGCCATAACTAGCTGCTCCTTTGCCTTGCAATTCTACTTTACTGTTGTTGGTCACATTTGTTACATTGGACTGTAGCTAGTGTTAGAGGTTAACAATACTACCTTAGTTCCCCAGCCCCTACCACAGTGCCCCCCCCAGTTGTCTCTCACCATTGCCTGGCATCTAGCTGTTGTTTCAGTCACTTCACTTGACCAAGTGGATTTGGAGTGGTGATCAAAGTCAATCTGTTTCTGGCCCCAGTCTGTTTTTGATTGATTCAACACCCTCCAGCTGGTGTTGATAAATGTGCCCAAAATAGCAATTTCAAGACTGAGCTTGGTAAATTTCTGGAGGAGGTGGTAGGATGGTACAGTCTACAATGGCACATGACCTAACTGCAACTGCCAGCAGTAAGTATCTCTGATGGCCAGTAATGGAGCACTAGGTGGGGATGGCCCTGAGGGTATGTCTACACTGGGGCCTTAGGTCAACTCAATGAAGGTTAAGTCGCCCTGCAGTCTCCTGTGGCCACACTGGACTTTTATTAAGTCGACTAAAGCACTTCCTTAAGTTGACTTAATAACACCACCTCTTAAGGTAGACTTAAGGCTTAAGTCAACCTTACTAAATCAACTTAAATCAGTGTAGATGGGGAAAGTCCTTAAGTTGACCTAACTGGTCTCCAAGCACCCTCCTAGAGTTCCTGTCCACCAGGGACAGGTACCTACAACACACCACTCCTCCATCAACCTAGCACCTGCCAGTGTGGATGCAGGCAGTTGACAGGAGTTTTCAGTGTGGACTCTCTAAGTCACCTTAACAAGGTCAACTTTAAGGCAACCTTGTTAGGCCGACTTAACAGAGCCTCCAGTGTAGACATACCCTGTGTTACTACAGAGAATGCTTGGCTGGTGAGTCTTGCCCACATGCTCAGGGTTTAGCTGATCACCATAGTTGTGGTCAGAAAGGAATTTTGCTCCAGGACAGGCTGGCAAAGACCCTGGCAGATTTTTACCTTCCTCTGCATCCTGGAGCACAGATTGCTTACTGGTTTAAATTATGATATATATAGTGGATTCTCTGTAACTTGAGGTCTTTAAATCAACATTTGAGGACTAAAGTAACTCAGCCAGAAGTTAAGGGTCTATTAAAGAAGTGGGCGAATGAGGTTCTGTGGTCTAAAATGTACAGGTCAGACTACATAATCATGATGGTACCTTCTGACCTTAAATCTATGAATCCATGAGAAATGCACCTGAAATAGTAAGTGCACATGCATTTGATTTTTCCCATGTATTTTCATATTCTTGTAAGTTTTTAAAACAAAATATTGCTAATAGAAAAATCAGGATTTTTCTGAGTTCTCAACTGAAGTGAAAACAATGTATGCAACTGCAAGTCAAAAAGAGCCTCCATTTATTTCCTCTCTGATTAGTGAACAGTAGAAAAAAGTCATAAGAAAAATGACTCTGAAATTAATCTCCCCTCAAAAGCTTTCTCTTCAATTCCAGCCTGCCAGCAGAAATTCCTTCTGGGACATGTTAAAACCTGACATAGCTAGAGTGGAACTGCTGAAAGATGTAGAGGACCAGCAGGACTTCATCATGCGACTCATAGCCCACGATATCAAAGCTAAGGTGCTGCAGCAAGAAGAGGAGGAAGAAGAGGCAGCTTTTGAAAAAATTTTAAAAGTAGAATCCTCTTCGATTTTTGAGAGCCAAAATCCCCCAGACACAGCAGGGAAAGAGGACTCTCCATTGGAGCGGCAGCAATGTGAGAGTGAAGCCTCGTTACCTGAAGTCAGGCCAAGCACTAGCAACCAGAAGAAATTTCTGTCTTTGAGCAAGTGCTGCCAAGCATTATCTAACTCGATTCCTGAAGACATTGAAGATATCGTTCGAGAAATCAAAGATGACCAGGATAATCTGAGGCTCAACCCTTCAGCTGATGCACAGCATAGTGTAATTGCTTTCCCATCAGCTGGGAAAAAGGATCAGCATGAGGTAAGCAGAGCATGTGAAACATTTCCTTATTCTCCTGACAACCTTTGGTCAAATCCCACCTCTGCAGGATAAAAACTCCATCGAATGCAAGGCTGACTCCATCATATGAAGTGCAGCTCACCTGCGCAGTCTGGAAGAGTTCATAGCAAAGGCAACAGAAATTAACAGGGAAGTGTAGTAGAGAGCAGAGTAGGATCTTGGTTAAGAATCCCCTTAATGATCAAGAAAAGGGGCCCACAAGTAATTACCTTTGCAGTTCATACCAATGAGCACCTCTGCCTGAACACATGATGTGTGGGTGGGATCCATGAAGGGGCATAAGGGCTGCAATGCAGAGCATCCCAGAACCTAACTGTAGGTTCGAGAAAACCACAAGAACAACATTTGCAAGCCACCAAGCTGGGTCAGGAACCTAAGCTCCCTGTGCCATGACTAAGGAGAAGTGGGCACATGAGAACATGATCCAGAGGAAATGGGGAGCAGCTTAAATTAGCGAAGGGGAAATGCGCTAAGCCCTGCCCCCTCAAAGATGGCACCTGAGCACAGGCCGCGGGGAGGCGCATCTCCCTGCTCAGCAATCTGCCAACAGGAAGCCACACCCAGAAACAAGTTGCTACTGGTCATTTCTTGAAGGACAAGTGGGGTGCCTGCCTTCCGCCTGTCAGGCGAGTGCTCCCTCAATCCTCCTGCTCAAAAAGCTCTTTCAGTACCTGGCCACAGCAGGAAGCTTCCAGAGGAGAGGCTAAGTCATGCCCCATAGCTCAGAGCATTGTCCCAAAAGGTGGGAGATCCCAAGTCAGATCCTCTCTCCCCCTCTGGAAGAAAGGGAAGGGATGTGAACCTGACTTGCCACATCCCAGGCAAGTACTCTAACCACTGGGTGGTAAGGTCCAAAGGGGTAGCGGTGTTAGTCTAGTTCAGCAAAACAAGCAAGGAGTCCTGTGGCGCTTTTAAAAACTAACATATTTATTGTGTGGGATTTTCTCCCATGAACGCTCATGCAATAAATAAATTTGTTAGTCTTTAAAAGTTCCACGACTCCTTGCTTTTTTCAGGCGATAAAGTGTGTGCTTCCACCTCCCAGCTTACAAACAGCACCTCAGGAGGCAACCTGTGAGCACACCTCCTGGCCTGGCCCTGCACATGACAGGCAAGTGCCTGTCTTCTCCTGGGCTGTGAATCACTCTGGGGCCTAGGAACAAGAGAGATGCCAGGAGCCCTCAAGGGAGTCAGGAATATGATGCTCAGAGGCAACAATGCAGGCACCAAGGGAATTTTCACTCTGAAAATTTCAGCATCAAATGAGTTAAACCTGTTGCAGGGTTCAGTGCAAGATCTGTATCTCACAAAGGAGTCAAAAATGGGTTTCACACGCCTAAACCCAAGATTTAGGTACCTAAATTTAGCTGTCAAAGCACTTCTGCAGATCCCACCCTCTACATTTTATTATATAGTAGAAACATACAGGGCTTGTTTTGCTAGTCTGGACTCCAACCCATCTTCTCATCCTGCATGGCCTCTCCCTTCTTCTTTCTAAACTGCTTTCCCTATCTCCTAATTATTTGACATCTAGGTTAAATTTATCGTTAATTCAGGTTATTGCCCAGGTTGTTTTCTAGCTCTGGAGTAGAGTCCCAAGGTGTTCACCCCCCCTCACCACCATATTGTTTTGATGCTACATTGTTTAAGCCTGAAAATCCAGGGAAAAGAATTAATCTCCATAATATATAAATGCTGTTGATGAGGGGGGTGTTGTGACCACCGCTGAGGTCAGAGAAATCTGTGTATCACTACTTTGGTATCAGCACCACAATGGTTATGCCCACACTGCCATAGATATTTCAAGATAATTATTTTGATTTTATTTCAAAATAATATTTTGAAATAACATTATTTTGAAACTGTTATTTTGAAAAAGGAGTTCAGGGAAGAGTCTCTATTTCAAAATAAGGAAGGAGTTCTTATTCTGAAATAGAAAGTCTTCACTAGACTTTGTATTTCGAAATAGGGAAAGGAATGTAAAGCATAGGGCAATTATTTCAAAAAGAGCCAGTTCTGCAGCTTGGAATGGCTTTTTTTGAAATAGCTATTTTGAAAGAATCAATATTTTGAAATAAATACATGTTTTAGTATTTCATAATAGTGCTTCATTATTTCAAAATAACAAAGCGCTTATTTCAAAACACCAAAATGCCTGCATTGACAGGCATGAAGGTTTTTTTTTTAAAAAGCCGCCTTATTTCGAAAAAAACTTTTCAGTGTAGATATACCCACTGAGATTTCTTTATTACTCTTGAGTTTCCTCTCTGGGGCAAAAACATTCAAGTGAGGGGACCAAGCATGTTAAAAAAGGGGACCAACAAGAGGCCAGGAACAGAAGCAGGGCAAAGATGGACATGTCAAAAAGTCAAAATGCTGCCTGAAATAACTGTAATTACTCTGCAGAGTGAGAAAGACACAGTATCAACCCATGGGCCTCTCCCCACCTCAGAACAACGTGTTCTCGGTTCAGCTTTGCACACAGAAGAGTCCACTTTAAAGGAGGACAGCAAACAAGTCAGGTAACTGTTTCCATGGTGGAAATGAGAGAAGCTCTGTGCTTGAGTGTGGGGGTGTCCAGAGTTCCTGCTGAGGTGCATCCTAGATCTTGGAGACATCTGGGGGCGTGAATACAGGCCTCCAGCCAGCTCCCAGCTCTTCGCTCACCCATGGCCAGAGCACTGTGTCCTCCACACAAGACCAGACTACATAGGTGCAACACCCCCCAATTCCAAAGCAGTATTAATTTATTGTCACCAGGAACTAACCCCATCATTCTCCTCCCCCTGCCCATCTACCCCCCCCCCACACACACACGGGCTCACAGCTGGGAACACACAGTTTGTTGGTGATCACTAGAGGCTTATTTTCTTGGCTCTGCTCACCACGTGCCCTGGCCTCCCTTCACTGAGTGCACTGGGGGCAGGATAGCCCAAGGAGGCTGAAGCAGGCATGGACTGTGGGACTCACCTTGCACCCACGTCAGTCTAACAGATGGTAAAGGCTGCAGTGGGATACGTGCGTGTGAGGCCCTGAGCTTCCTCAACTGTGCTGATTTTGGGGGAACAGGTGGGCACAGCACTCTCCTGTGTTCTCTCCTGACCTGTAGGATGCTATGTGTGAGATCAGTCCCCAGCATGGGTTAGAGCAGCCTGGGATCTGCTTCAATTTATTTCAGATGCTAAATCCCCAGTGGAGGATCAGAACAGAATAGGAGCGCTGTGCCACTGCAGGGTTTCCCCCAGGGCTAGTTTCACCAGGTGTAGATTCAGAATCTACCAGTAGCACAACACACACTATGCTGGACGATACTGCCGTGTGTATGAGATCCTGTCCTGCTGCTGGTTCCCAATGCTCACTCCCTCCAAAGAGCTTCCAAGCAACAGCAGCAGGCAGGATTTTGCCCTAAAGGCGAGAACCAAAAGAGTAGAGAGACTGAAGATCCTGGCCATATATAGGGAACAGGGAGGTCACCGAACAAGTGGAGGATAGGAGAAGGGTTGAAAGACCTGAAACTAAACTGATGGATGGACATCCATCAGAAGGATCTGACTAGCCACAGTTTCCAAGGAAGTGCTTCAAGACACAATGGAATGGGGACAATGGAGTGGAAGACCCCAAATAGAAGGAACTGAGGCCAGAAGAAGTAAACTCTTGGGCATGGCCCCTCTGACCTTTTCAGTTGCTTGTAACTTTAATTTTATGACGTTACTTTCTTCAGTCCACACTGAGAAGTGTGTGGATCTATTTAAAGGGCCAATCCCACTCCCAAGGATGCTACTGTACAGAAGCTTGAATGTTGACAAGCTCCAGAGAGCCAGCAGTGTTAGTCTAGTTTAGCAAAACAAACAAGGAGTCCTGATGAAGTGGGATTTTTCTCCCATGAAAGCTCATGCAATAAATAAATTTGTTAGTCTTTAAAAGTGCCACAGGACTCATTGATTGTTTTACTGTATAGAAAGGATACTTTCAAATGGAGACAAAGCATAAGAAGTTTCTACCATTCTTACGAAGCAGTGAATTAGTTAATGGGCCTGATCCCTCAGTAAGATGTCACAACCATAAGGGCAGAGGGTGATTTGCAAAAGTGCCTGAGTGATTTTTGAAACACATGTTCAATTAACAAGTTCCAGAGGGGTAGCCATGTCAGTCTGTATAGAGCAAAAACAATGAGAGCCCTGTGGCACCTGAAAGACTGACAAGTTTCTTCAGGCATAGGCTTTCATAGGCTGCAACCTACTTCATCAGATGCAATCTGCTGAAGTGGGTTCCAAAGAAACTTGTTAGTCTTTAAGGTGCCACAGAACTCTCATTCCACTAAAAAGCCCCTAAATCAAAGCACTGGTGATTTTCAATGGGGCATGTGCTCCTAGATCATATAGGTGACTTTGAAAATCCCACTCAACTTTCCATAGGTCTCATGTAGGACATTTCAAACCTCAGTCTGAAAGTGTTTGACACAGGCAAGTAGCATTGTCCCCATTTCCCAATGAGGAGAACTGTAGCACAAAGAGCCATTTGCCCTTGGTCAGTGGCAGGACCTGAAAACAGAACCCAATAGTCTCATCCCCAATCCACATCACTTCCCCAGGGCACTGCACCCAGAAGCCAGGGTGGCAGGTCTAGGCCCAAAGTTTGTAAAGTATTTAAGGTGATTATTTGTTAAGCATCGTCAATGTGCTTGGCGCTGGGCAGGGCCCAAAGTGCAGGCGCATCTGACCCCACACAGCTCACAGTCAAAACATGATTTGCAGTGTGTATGTATAGATACCCACACACACATTGTTATTGCTCTTACTATTTGTAATGTGAAGTGCCATTTCCTTTTGTTCTAGTGAGACTGAAGAAACATCAGCCATTCCTGCGGCACCGGACAAAGGTGAATGCTTGGTCTTTTCCTTTTTTGAGGGTTTGATTTTTTTCCTTTCCTTTAGCCCAATAATGATTTTATGAGTAAAAGGTTTCCAAATAGAATATGACCTGAGAGATGCCAGATAAACCAGTAAGGAAGAGGTTCCCCAAAAGAACTGATTCTTACTGCAGAAAGAAAAGTCAAACTTGAAAGGGACACTCTTTAGTCCTTCAGTTTAGTTTTAATTTTCTGTTGTTTCTAATTCCTTGGACAGATTTGCGACTAACATGAATTTCCCTACTGGTTTTATCCTGCTGTCTGTGGCAGACAAGCTAAAACTGGACCATTGGCTTCACTGGAAACATTTTCCATCCTGATGTTCCCTCTCATTGCGGGGGCCTCAGGCATTTGGCCATCTTTGCTCCCTGCTACTGTCTGCCCAGAGCACAAAATATTTTCTTTTCTGAGGGCTGTAATATTTAAGTCTAATTCCAGCTATTGGGCTTGACACAGGGATAACTGGGTGGGATTTAGTGGCCTGTAATGTACTGGAGATCAGACTACAGCAGGGGCTTGGCAACCTTCTCGAAGGTACGTGCCAAAGCTCTCCCATACGCACCCACTTCTCCCAGTGCCACATAGTCAGCACTGGCAAGCTGGTGTCTCTGGAGGCCTGTATCAGCAGCAGTATGGGGTGGGGGGCTGCAGGTCTGTATTTGGCAGCAGTGGGGGGGCTCTCTGGGCCTGTATCAGTGGCGGTGGAGGTAGTGAGGGGCTGTGGGTTTCCAGCTGGGCACACATGGGAAAGGGGAGGGATGGAGTCATGTTGATGGATTAGGGTATGTGGCACTTGGAGCCAGAAGTGGCATGGCTCTGGCCAGGGTGCCCACGTGCCATTCAAACTCAGCGTGCGTGCCATCTTTGGCATGCATGCCATGGGTTGCCAGCCCCTGGGCTAGAGGGGTGGTGGTCCTTTCAGGCCTTAAACTCCATGAATCCTACAGGTCTATGACATTAGCCACGGCCCAGATCTGCAAAGGTTTTTAAGCACCTAACTGTCATTTCAATGGGAATTAGGCACCAAAATACCGTTGGGAGTCCAGCCCAACATTATCAAATGTGCCAACAATCTGACCATTTTCACTGCTATTCTCTTGTTGACAGCATAGTAAAGAATCATTTAAGAGGAGGCAAGTTAATTACACTGGCCTAAAGTACTGATATAACTGCTTTTGGTGGGGCTGGATTCTCCTGAAAGTATCAAGTGCATCTGAGTAAAGGACAAGTTTTTGCCTCCTGCTGCCAGGGTTTCCTGTTTGCGCCCCATGGGAACTGCATGCTTGGTAAACTATGCACCAGGGAGGACTGTGGTGCCAGAAATGGATAGAAACAGCTCCAACAATTGCACTAAAGACTTACACAAATGGAGCAAATGTTAAAGGCTTATTCTTTAAGAAGCTATATTATCTCAATCACTTACAGACCATTATTATGGCATAAAAGCTGGAGGCCACGGTCCATTGTGCTAGGCTCTGTCCAGACATGTCCCACAGTAAGGTAAAAACACATATGTGTATACACAAGGCTCCTGCAGATTAAAGTTTATTCCCACTATTTTTACATTCACATTCTGACAAAGAGGTTGCAAGACACTGCTCTTTAGTGAGATTAGATGGCACTGGCAGTGCCATGACTGAGCAAACTCTGTATGTCTTGCAGGAATGTATGTTAGTATGCACCAAGCTCGCGATACAGAAGACACTTCAGAAATTTTTGAGGTAAATATGTTCTAAAACAGCCCAATAACAAAGTCCCAGAGAGTGAGGCCAGAAAGAGCCTCTGCACTGCTCCAGATTTACTCCTCTCCACATATTGCAGGTCCCTTTGCTGCACCTTTCCTTTAAACATTTTCCTGTAACCTCTTCTGTAACCTGTATGCTGCTGCCTCCTCCCAATCTACAGACGAGTTTATTCCACCATGTCCAGTTCATCTATCTGTTAAAGTCTTTGGTGCCCAACATTGGTCTCACTTGAGTCAATGTGTATTCTTCCATTCGATTTAATGGGAGCAGTAGAAAGCACTGTTTCCTACTCTCCATCCTAAATATTTCCTTCACTTCAGCTTCTCACCCATCTTCTGAGGTGATTATTTCTCTTCCTTCATGTATATTATTCCCTTAAAGAGATATTTATAGTCTGTGATACATTTATTTCTCATAAAGTCACAATTTTAATACATGCATAAGATTACATGTTGTATAGAAAATAATTTTAAACAGGGAATCATCATCCAGTGAGGGCACTTCAAATGGGGTGCTGCAAAAATCTGTTCTTGGCTCTAATTTAATATGATGACCTGGGAGTAAAAAAACATAAAATCATTGCTGGTAGAATTTGCAAATCACATAAAAATGGGTGGGATGATAAATAATTAAGGACAAATCATTTTCCCCCAAGTGGATCACATACAAAGCTGGGTTCTCTGAAACACATGTGGTTTAGTTCAGCTAAATGCAAAGTCCTACAGCTAGGAATCAAAGAGGTAGGTCATGTTTACAGGGTCCAAAGCAGCGCTTCAGAAGAGGGCATTTAGGTGGAAATCAACAGAACAGGAGCTCCCAGTGAGATGTGGTAGCTAAGAAGTCAAATGTAGTCCTTGGATGTGCTAGTGGGGGGGACAGAGTAGAAGAAAGTCTGTTATTGCTGTAGGTGGCATCTGTGAGAGCTCTAAGGGACAGTTAGTCTAGTTCTGGTGTCCACATTAAAAAGGATGTTGCCAAACTGGAAGAGAGTTCAGTTTGAGTTGTAAGAGTGATTCAAGCTCTGGGAACCTGCCTTCCCACAAGGGACTACAGAAGCTGTATCTCTTTAATTTAGTGAAGAGAAGATTCAGAGGTGAGTTGATCATGATCTGTAAATACTGACATGGGAAAAATGTGTCTAATGGCAGAAGACTCACATCTAGCACAGTGGCTCTCAAACTTTACAAGTTACTGTCCCCCTTTCTGGAGTCTGAATTGTCTTTCATACCCACAGTTTTCACCTCACTTAAAACTACTTGCTTACAAAAATCAGACACAAAAATACAAAAGCATAACAGCACACTGTTACTGAAAAAAGTACTTGCTTTCTTTTTACCATGTAATTATAAAATAAATCAATTAGAATATTAGTAAGGATGTAAAGTAGCATAAACAATCACTGTTTGTATGAAAATATAGTTTGTACACATTTAGCTAGTGATTTTATACAGCAGATTGTAAAATTAGGCAAATAGCTGGATGATTTGATACACACACTGGAAGATCTCTGTGTACCCCAGGCAGATGGACACCCCTGGTTGAGAACCACTGATCCAGCAAAGTCAGAGAAGGAAACAAAGGCTTAAAGCTGAAACTAAACAAATTCAGACTAGAAATAAAGAGCACATTTTTTACAACATCTCACCTGGGGACATGGTGACTATGTATTCTTTCTGTTAGGATGGGCTGTCTTTCTAGAAGAGACACGAATTAAACCAAAGCATGTTGAGCTCAATGGAGGAACTGCTGGGTGAGATGGTCTTCTCTAGCAAGTGATCAGATTAGATGATCATAATGGTTTCTTGTGTGAGGTCTTTGTAGGATGCAGCCACAGTTTCGCCTTTCATTTCCATCCTTGCATCCTGTTAGACCTTCTTTGTATTTTATGTAGTTTTCCTATAGCTTCCTAAACAGTGGGACTGCTCTCTACTCTCCCTACATATATGGAAGACATACTTCTTGTATACCACTGGGAAGAGTGTGCCTTTCTGTTAGCTGTGGTCTCATACTGGGAACTTCTCATTTGCTATCTAGCAACACTCAAGATTTCCTGGACACTCTGCTTTCTAGGTCTAGTTACTGACGGTGATTGTTATCTGTGCAGAGGGCTTCCTCTGCTTAGCTTTACACATTTTACAGGTTTAGCATTGCAACTCATCTCATCTTGTGCAGCCATCTGCTAATCTCTCTGGCTCACTCACTAGCTTAGCCTGAATGCTCAGACAGAGTCAGGGGCCTGTGTCCCAGTCTGGAGGCCACTGCAGTGCACAAAACTCCTGGTGAAACCCTGCACTTCTTTAGTGCCTGAGCACCAGCAGCAAAAGATCCCTAGGCTCTTGTTTCTGCCTGTGCTATGCTCATGGCTGCCTCCCTTTGCATGCCCATCTCCTATCTACATCCCAGCACGATCCACGTACAGGGTGGACAGGTATTCCACTGTCTGATGGGCTGATCCCGTAGGTATACTCTCAGAGGCTGCCTACTGGCTCGGGCCCTATAGCTGAGCTTACACAAACTGGGAGGATGTAGGGCTCTCTCATCATTTTTAGCCCAGTGGGTAAAAATGGGACTTTATCCCATTCAAATCCCACTCTCCAGCTAAGGGGTTCCTGTTCCACTCAGGGGTGTGCTCTAGCCACCAGGCTACAGGCCATTGCAATATAGAGAGTCCCTCCTGTAGTGCTTTGAGTTACCTTACATCAGTGGGCCCCACCTTTTTTGCGGCAGCACCCATTACAGTGAAACTGATTTTTCTACCACACCCCTTCAAAAATTTTTAACACTGAGGATGAATTCTGATGCCCCTACCACCCCCTTAGCTTTTACCTCTTGAACTTCAAAATCGCCCCCTCAGGGAGCTGGTGCTGCCTCCATTGGGAAACACTGCCCTAGGCCATTGGGGTTGCCAAACCATCCCACCGTCATTGCCAGTATTAGCCATCCTCCATCGCCAGTGCTATGCTTTGGTGAATTAGAATCAGACAATGAGAGGCAGCATAGCCTGCGCTCCCTATGGAACCTTAATTGATGAGAGAACTGAACGAGACTGACAGGTTTTCCCAGCACCTAAGCAAGCCTGCTATCTATCACGATGGCAACCCCAATGACCAAAGGTAATCCAAAACACTACATCTCCCTCCTTCTGGGTCATGTGACCCTTGGGAGGGAAAGCACCATGCAGGATGTGGGTTTAGAGCACTCAGTCAGGAGCCAGGAAAAACGACCATTCCCTTGCTCCAATGTTTCATTTTATATTTAGCCCCAGTGGAACAGCTCCAGCAGAAGAGCCTGAGGAACCCTGACACCATCACCCCACCATGCACCCTTAGTCCAGCACATTCTGCTGATGGGGGAAGATCTGTGTTCAAATCCTCTCCCCCCATAGATGCAGGTGGTGTGAGTTGGGGGTCACTGGTGGGTTGCTAGCTTAGGTCACCCCTTTTCTGACTCACATTCAAGGTGCCTGTAGCTCCCCATTCATTGTGGGGGCACCTGGCTCACGCTGGGGAATTCCAGCAGTTTTCAGAGTACCTAGGAGTTAGGGGTGGTGACACTTGGCATCTCCTTGTTTGGAGCCCTTGGTGCTTTAAATCAATTCTGCTAACATGGATAATGTGGCTCAGAGCACAGGGCCAAACCTCACAAGTCACAGGTCAGATGCTGTGTCCTGAACTGTGGTATCCAACTTCTGACAAAGGAAAGCCCCTCTGCCGGCAAACAGCAAAGGACAGGTAGCCAGGGGCAGCAGAAGGCAGCGGAGGAGTTTGCAGGCCAGTTATCACACAGCAGAAGTGGGCAGGAAGGAAGTGCAGTAGGAGTGGCTGGCGGAAGCGCAGAGATGTGTGGAGGGGCAGATGCAGCAGGGAAGGAGAGGAGCAGAGGTTTCTGTGCAACAGTGGATCCACAGCGACTTTCAAACAGCGATCTTTAGGTGGGATAATAGAGACTATCATTCCACACAGTGACTCGGGCATCACCCTTGTCATTCACGTCATCCTCAGGCACCATGGATGGGAAGACAATGCCCCTCCTCTGAAAAACTTCCCCCATAATTCGTTCTTCAGCTGCACAAAGGTAAATAAAACAATTGGACCCTGACTCTTTCTCTTCTTACACCACAGTTTGTCTCGCCCTATGAAGACATTGGAAATAAAGACGCCCTATTACCACAGAAAGCAAGAGGTATCTAAGGACTTATATGGCTCTTTTCACTGTAGGATCCAATCACCTCCCTCTCCTCAGTGGAGTTTATCGAGGCAGAACTGTGGTAAGGCAGGAAGAGTTCTCTCTGTCTCACCAAAGAGGAACAGGGACCCAGGTGGATTAAGTGGCTTGCCCAACATCATCCAGGAGGCTGGTGGCTGAAGACTAAATACAGACCTCCCATGTCCCACATCCACTGTCAGATCCACTACACCAACTGTCACCAGCCAGCCCAGCACCAACCTGGATGGCTACCAGCCTGACAGATCCAGCTGCTGATGCCCATGTTTCCAAGCCAGCTGGGTCTAGGTCGAGTTTGGTTGCTGTTCACGTGAGGTTCTAGGGCTCAGTCCTCTCCTCTGATGCTTTTCTTGGGACATGCGGTGCTGTCGCTCCACTGCCCTACACCCTGAAATCAGTGTCTGGGCCTTCATGAGACCACCCTCCCAGCCACTCGCATGTGCTCTCCAAAGCTCCACTTAGGCTGTGATTACTTAGCGACAACGTGGCAGGAAAGCAAGGAACACAGGCTGAGTAGTATGGGAGAGATCCTTGAAAACGAACCAAGCCCTGAGATGCTCCCACCCCAGTCTGAGCCTTCTCTCACCCAGTCACACTATATTTCACACTGAACTCTTCAGGGGTTCGCCACAGCTGAGGATCCAGCCTTGTAGTTTATTAGTGGAATTCCATGCTTCCAATATGGTTTGATTGTGCAAAGTTTACTCACTCCATTGTAAGGTACATGTTACACCACTGTTGTGTTTTCTCCACAGTAGCTGCTGCTGTTTCAGACTCCATTGTTCCCAGACACCGGTCTTCATTGTTTAAGAAAGTACCTAGTGCTCTGGCCAGAGTTTTCTCCCGATCTTCTTCTATCAACCCACCTGATGTGACCCCACCAGATCATGAGAAGGCGTAGGAAATCAAGACCATACAAGCATTCATATATGTCAGACAGAATAAATATTTTAGTCAAAAATATGTGGTTTTGAAGTGGGGAAGGTGCCCCTTATTGTGATGCTCATCTGTAACTTAAATCTTATGGAGGTAAACAAAGCCCAACAGAAGAGAAGGAAGACAACCACAGGTAGAGCAGATAAAGAGCTACTTACCTTGGACATAAGCCATGCAAGTAGGGGCCCATGGAGGATCACAGAATCATAGAATGGACCTCAGGTGAATGCCTAGTTCAACACCCTGCTCAAAGCAAGGCCACATCCCCAACTAACTCATCCCAGCCAGGGCTTTGGCAAGACAGGCCTTAAAATCCTCTAAGGATGGAGATGCCACCACCTCCTTAGGGAACCGATTCAAGTGCTTCACCATCCTTCTAGGGAAAAAGTTCTTCATAATATCCAACCTAGACCTCCCCCACTGCAGTCTGAGACCATTGCTCCTAATTTTATCATCAACCACCTCTGAGAACTGCCTAGGTCCATCGTCTTTGGAACGCCTCTTCAGGTAGTTAAGGCCACTATCGAATCTCCCCTTCCGTCCCAGCCCCAACACTCTTGTTTTCTGCAAACTAAACAAGCCCAGTTCCTTCAGTCTCTCCTCAGAAGTCATGCTCCTGCCCCCTTATCATTTTTATTGCCCTCTGCTGAACTCTCTCCTATTTGTCCACATCCTTTCTGTAGCGGGGGCCCAAAGCTGTACACAGTACTCCAGTTTTGGCCTCACCTGTGCCAAATAAAGGAGAATAATCACTTCTCTTGATCTTCTGGCAATGCTACTACTAATGTAGTCCAATATGCCATTAGCCTACTTGGCAAGAAGGGCACATTGTTGGCTCATATCCAGCCTCTTGTCCGCTGTAACCCCCCAGCTCTGTTTCCGCAGAACTGTTGCTTAGCCAGTTGGTTCCCAGTCTGTAGCTGTGTGGGGGGTTCTTCCATCCTAAGTGTCGGACACTGCACTTGTCCTTGCTGAGCCCCATCAGATTTATTCTGGTCCAAGACTCCAATTTGTCTAGGTAACTCTGTATCCTAGCCCTACCCTCCAGCATATATTTATAATTCGGTCAGTCTAGTGTCATCCATGAGCTTGCTGAGTGTTTAATCCAGGGCCGTCCGTAGGTGGGGGAATGGGCCCAGAGCCAATCAGCCTGTGGGGAGGGGCACACTCTCTACGTGCGCCCGTGCTTCCCCTGGGCCAGCCACTCTGCTCACAGGGATAGGATGGGCCAGTCCAGGGGCCGGACTCCACTCGCCCTCCCACCCCGCCTCTGGGCAGGCCCTCCCTGCCCCCAGGGCAGACCAGCCAGCCCAGGAGCCAGACAGGAAAGCCTTAACTCCAGTTGTGCTTTGGCCTTTCTTATTTCACCCTGCATGCTTGAACAATACCTTTGCCAGCCCTTGTGCCAAGCCTTTGTCCCCGACCCTCAGCTGGTGCCAGTGGCCTCCTTTGCAGAAAAAACGTGCCAGCTGCCTGAAAAATTCAGTAGTGGTCATGGCTGGAGTGCGAGCGCTTCCCAGGCATGCCACAGAAATAAGTTGCCGAATGTGACTCATCTTAGTGGTGTGCCTGAGGACATAGGTCCCCAAGCATGCCACAAAAAGAAGTGGCTCCTTTCAGGGGTTCCCAAGCATGCTGCAGAAAGAAGCTGCCCAGAGTGGCTCCTTTGAGGAGCATCACGCTACACAGGGGAGCCAGTCCAGGCAGCTTTTTTCTGTGTCACATGGAGGCATAGGCATGGTGGGACCCCATGTGTCCCAGCTGCTCCCGAACGAAGCCTCCCAGAGTGGCTTTCAGTGGCAGGAGTGGCAATTTCTGTGGTAGCACAGAGGGTGCCGTATGCCGCTCTGAGTGGGCTTGGGTGCCACTGTCAGCACACATGCTGCGGGTTGCCTACCCCTGCCTTTATACTTCCCCTAGTTATCTGACCAAGCTTCCACTTGTAAGCTTCCTTTTCAGGTTTAAACTCACCAAGGGTTTGTGTTATGCCAAGCTGATGGCCTGTGACATTTGCTAGTCTTTCTGTGCATCAGGATGGTTCGTTCCTGCACCTCAGTAAGGTGTCTTTAAAATACAGCCAGCTCTCCTGGACTCCTTTCCCACATGCTCATATTAGCCTCCCAGGAGATCCTGCCCATCAGCTCAATGAAGGCATCCAAGTCTGCTTTTCTGAAGTTCAGAGCCTGTATTCTGCTGTTCTCCTTCCTTCCTGTGGTCAGGATCCTGAACTGGCCCATGTCATGGTCACTACTGCCCAGGCTGTCCACTTCTACCTCCCCTATCAATTCTTCCTTGCTTGTGAGTAACAGGCCAAGAGAAGCACTGTCCTTCATTCCTCCAGTCTTTGCACCAGGAAGTTGTCCCCAACAGTCTCCAAAACATTCCTGGATGGTCTGTGCTCTGCTGTTTTGCTCTCCCAGCATGTCAGGGTGATTGAAGTCCCCCAGGAGAACCAGGGCCTGTGATCTAGAAACTTTTGTTAGTTATCTGCCTCAGCCTCCTGGGCCTGATTGGGTTTTGCAGATGCCCACCATGCTATCACACTTCCTGCTCTTGCCTCTACACTTGACCCAGAATCTCTCCATGGGCTTTTCTTGATTCATACTGAAGCTCAGAACTCATTCTGCTCTCTTACACATAGTGCAACTCCTTTGCCTTTTCTTCCCTGCCTGTTCTTTCTGATCAATTTATACCCAGCCATGACAGTACTCCAGCCATGTACATGACGCACCAAGTCACTGTCATTCCAACCACATCACAGTCCCTTCCAGTCCCATGCAGGAGACAGGGAGCCCTCTCAGTCAGTGTGAAGTGCCCCATGGGAGGATCAGGAGCTATGTAAGCTGGCCTGGGGCATGGTAGAGGACACCAGGCACCCTCCCAAACCTGCAGGCAGTGCCATTACAGGACAAAGAATGGCACAAGCTAGCTGGAGGTGCCACACACCAAGGGCTGGGGAGTCCCAGCCAGCAGGCAGTGCCATGGGGTAGATGGGGACC
The DNA here is from genome assembly GCA_007922195.1 of Podocnemis expansa. Classification (NCBI taxonomy): domain Eukaryota; kingdom Metazoa; phylum Chordata; order Testudines; family Podocnemididae; genus Podocnemis; species Podocnemis expansa. Next base: position 43,303,854 of record ML681991.1, read on the forward strand.
TTTGGCAACAACATCATGGGGGGTCAGGGGCATCCCCAAACCAGAGGCAGTGACAGGGATTCCCAGGCTAGCAGGGAAAACAGTGGGGTCTGAGCTATCAAACACAGCAGCTGGGAATTGATCAGAGCTAGTGGAGTAAGCAGCCAAAAGATTGGCCCCTGGCAGTAGCAGGTATGAATGACACTCTGGTCCCCCCAAGAAGCAAGACCAGCCTTTCTTGGTCTGGTAGCCAGGCAACAGAGAAAGCCAATGGCTGTTGGAGGGCCCCCCTATACAACAAGAAGACCTAGTTCCCCAGTGGGGGGGCTTCACAAGAGGACTGTCTCAGTGCTCAATTGGGTCTTGCTGCTCCTCTACCACATTTCAAGGGGTTTTCACTGCTTTCCACTAGGACAGATGATGTTGGGCCAGGCAGAATCATCTCACCAAGGCTGTGACTAGTCTACACACGCTAGCTGCTCCTATCGCCAGGAAATAACATGTCATCTAGAGTGCCCGCCTTTGTCGTGGCTGGAGTAGGGTCCCAGGGAGCACACCATGCCAGATCAGGAGGGCATAGGTGACTGCTCATAAAGCTAGATCCCACCATCCCAGCACACTGGTGACCCACCAGCATGCCATGCTTGCCCAAGAGTCAGGAGGTTTTTCCAACTACCCAAATTAACATGACTGTTTTGCAAATGGTTCAAGAGGGCCAAACCTCCTGGCAGAGGGCTGAATTCAGTGCAAGATCATGGCTGCAGGGGATACCTCTTCACCTCATGCCTTGCCCGCCTGGCAGAACAGAGAGAGACTTAGAAACTCTCTTATCTTCTAGCCTCTAGCAAACAGAAGAAGCAGTGATACCCCAGCTAGTCACGTCCCCTCCTTGGTCCATATGCACAGGAAAGGAAAGGGAACACCACCAGCCTGTCATCTGCTCAGGAAGAGAGAAAGACCCCACAGCATCTGCCCAATTAGCAGTGGGGCAGCCAGAAATGACCCACCCTTGCCCCAGGGCCTCACATGACTGCATGATACTGCAGTGTGTCCAGGACCTGCCCCCCCCCATCCTAATTCATTCATTCGGTGCCCCCACACACACACACTGCAACCCAGCAATTAATTATGCATCCCATATCACTTCTGCCCCTTGTCCCCAGCCTCACCTCTGCTACCGTTATCCCAGAAACTGGAATTATTCAGCTGTTGGGGCTTTCTCACTGTAAACTACTGAAGTAAAATTACTGTGGTCTGCTTGCCTAATGGTTTACTAACCCCAGGAAATATGGATACAGTCCTCCAATCAAGAACTGACACTCAGGCTAGAAAATTCTCCACCAACAAATCAATTATTTATTTAAATCAAATACTAATACAATGAAATTCAAGAACTGAAAATCATTTGCCTCAGAAACCACCTTTACTTGGTGCACTTATTACAGTATCTATGGTACAGAGTGACAGTTACAGAGAAAGCAGCTCTGTTTTACACACACACACACACACAGCGAGAGAGCGCATCATGCTCAGTGTGAGATAAATAATTTAAACAGTTAGAGTCTTAGACAATAAAAAGAACAGACCTCCACTGGTCATCACCTACAGCCACCAAGTGAAACCTCTACAGCAAGCACATCATCAAGGATCTACAGTCTATCCTATAAGATGATCCCTTACTCTCTCAAGCCTCGGGAGGTAAACTACCTCTTGCTCACAAACAGCTCCCCAACTTTAAGCAGATACCCACCAGCAATTACTAACCAAACAACAGAAACATTAAGACAGGCACCCATCCCTGCAACAAACCCCATTGTCAACTCTGCGCACAAATGACACCACCATAGGACCTAATCAAACCAGCTACTCCATCAAGGGCTCATTCACCAATGTGATTTATGCCATCATGTGCCAACAATACCCCTCTGTCTTATGCACTGGACAGGCTCTGTGCAAACAAATAAATGGACACAAATCTGAAATAAAAAATAACAACATTCAAAAACCAACAGGGCAACATTTCAATCTCCCCACTCACTCTATGGAAGATATTTGAATTGCTGTACTTAAACAGCTTAATTAAAAATCAAAGCTTCAAAGAGAAACTACAAAGATAGAATTCATATACAAATTTGATGCCATTACCTTGGGTTTGAACGGAGATATCAGCTGGCTTTCTCATTGCAAAAAGTGATTGTCCCCTCTTTCGCCCTCCCCACCTTTTAATATATTGTTCCACACTGTTTGAATCTAAATAACTGCTTACATTTGTCGAAATAGTTTGAACTGATCCTGTAACTTTACACTTCACTGCATTTATTTTAGTTCCCATTCTGTAAATTCTCCATCTTCAAGCATCTGATGAAATGGGATTTGTCCCATAAAAGTTCATGAGTTAAATACATTTGTTAGTCTTTAAAAGTGCCACAGGACTCCTTGTTTGTTTTACTATAAACTTAACCATCTGTAATGTATACCTTAACAAACTATAAAAATCCTCAACAATCTATTACATTCAGCAACTGTTAGCTAGGTGATTGCTAAATGGATATGCAAAAGAAGGAGGGTCTCACTCTTACCACAGGCATGCAACTTTATTGAAAAACATACCTTACACAAAGTGTTAGGACTTACAAAACTTTCCTGATATCCCTCTGTTCATCTGTAGGGGTCCTTCTGCTCTGTCACTGTTGACACAAGTATTATCTCAGGCTGAGAGAGAGCAAAGACTCAGTTAGCTTAGTTGTCTAAAGTGTCAATGCTCCTTTAGTCAGTGATTAAGGTTACCTTTGGCTTAGACACAGAGCCAAGATGCAGTTAGCTGGGTTGTCTGGAACCAAGGTACCTTTAGCCTATCTTCAGTCTGCTTATTCCATTCTTTGCCTTCTTGCTTTCTTCTTTCTGACATTCAACTTCTGATCTCCTTCTTCCAGCTCCCAATCAGCACTTTCAGGCAGTCAACATTCCCTCTCCCAGTCAATACTGAGTTAGTCTGCTAAATGCAGACTATTTATATTCTGTAGCCAGGGAAGCATGTACAATGTGGGGTCATCTAAAGGTCACCTGGTAGGGGAGAGGTGACATACAGGAATGATCTGTACATAGGATGCCTTTACGGACGTCATAAAGCAGTGATCCCCAACCAGTCGATCATGATCTACTTCTGAAGGGCAGTTGCCACTGAAACCCATGAGCATTGTGCCATCTGCTGGTGAAAAATTGGCGACCACTGTCATAGAGGGATGATGGTCAAAGGCAACAAAAGGGATGAGGGTAGGGTGACACTGGTAAGGGGGGGATGACAATAAGGAACAATATTCTAAAGACTATGTAAAGGACATATGTAGGGTGCCCTTTGAGGTTTTGTGAGGGATAGCACTTTTGCACCTACGTAACGGACGCTTTATGTGGGGTGACACTGTGGGGGGAATGGGGCAAGAGGCAATATTGCTGATCAGTTGCCAACTGCTGAATTTCTTTATCAATTGCCTTTTATCTACCGCAGGGGTCTCTAACACATGGCCCATGAGCCTCATGCGGCCCCTAAAGCTATTTCCTGCGGCCCGTGATGACACGATCATTACTGATATTTGCAATATCATTGTATGAAAAGGTTTCAGTGGTGCAGCCCTCGGGCTAACATACTAGTCCTCATATGGCCCTCATGGTGATTTGAGTTTGCAACCCCCTGATCTACACCTTATCACTAACTACTATTTTTGCATAATACAAGATACTGTCGTCATTCTGTATAGCAGGTGAATGAATTCACTGCTGCCTTTTGGGAATTTAAACCCCTTTTGGGGCTTTTCTGCCCATTTCTCCTTAGCATTCTATTTGCCAGTTATAAGCATTTGGGGACAAAAAAAAAAAAAAATCTCTGGCTACACTTCTGCAGGTCCAGGGCTGCTTCAGTCCCCTCACCTAGGCAGGGTTGTGCAGTGTGCCAGGGAGGGAAGGAACTAGGCCTACTGAGGAAGGGGCAGGAGAGAAGGCACAGCCTTTCCCTTCATGCTGCCATTGAGCTCAACAGCAGGTAAAAAATCAGGCTTTATAAAGCTCCTGTAGTTATTAGGGCTGCTGCAAGCCCCTTGGGTGCAGAGGCTCACTCATTTCCTGCAACCAGAGCTGAGCCCTGTAGGTGCCTCATCAGCAGGTAGGCACTAACCCTGGTGGGCCCAGCAATGCACATGAATACAGGAACATTTCCAGAGGGCTGACAGGACAGCGAAAGACTGAGAACACCCCAGGTACAGAGCATAACCAGTTCCAGTGCCGCATTTGCAATTATGGACCGGGGGGGGCGGTCTTTGGAGCAGTTCAGGGCTCTGTTCCATCATTGAGCGTTCACAAGTATCCAGGTCAGGTTCAGTTTGTGTTTCTGTCATTGGCACTGGTTCCCCATCCAGCAGCTTCTGCTCTCCCACAAACCCCCCCACAGCCCTCCCATAGCTGTGCAGTCTGGCACTCACAGCCCGCTCCCCACATGCATCTGAAATAAATGTGTGGAGAATCTTTTCTGCCTGCAGCTCCTGGTCAGCAAAGAGTTCTCCACAGCTAGCTTCCTTGTGTCTCCTACTACCCACTTAGCCTCTGCATTCAGCATCCCTGCTTAGTCATGAGTACTCAAAAGAGACCTCACCTATGTCCTGCAGCAAGAGCTGTCTCCTCACCTGGTCAAGAGAATGAGGTGCAATTGAAAGAGATCTGATGGCAACTATAGCACCCAGCTCAACAGATCCATCCCGAGCTGCTGTAGGTCCCACAGGTGGGACCTTTCACCAGGCTTCAGCTCATTAAAGTTGAGGGGATGGGAGAGGAGAGGACAGGGCAAGGCAGGGCTGGTGGGCTGGACTGGGGGAAAGGGGAACTTGATCTGGTGCACACTTAGGTGGCTGAGGAAGTGAAGTTTCAGCTCCTCCTTCTGTCCCATGACAAGCAGCCCTCCCTCCCCATGGGCTACTGCAGTGGGAGCTTCCCAGCGATTTGGGCAGCAGAGAGAAAAGGTCAAGAATAGTGGCACCCCAAAGGACCCTCTGGGGAAGGACCCTGGTTAGCTCCATGACTGTGGGGAGATGCATGCTGGGTGTGGTGAGGAAGAGGTGATTGGTGTAGTTGCTGGGCTCAGGCAGGACCTCACAGGCTCAAAGACACATTAATACCCTACTTGTTTCCCCAGGTGCAGGTGTAGGATTTCCACTTCCCCAGCTGGCTGAGATTTCCATGATGGAGCAAGGGGAGAAGTCAAATGTTCCAGATGCCCAGAATCCAGAGGTGAGGAATAAATTATCCCACAGACTGGTTCTATCACCAGTTGCTTAGAGAAAGGAAGACCCCTCTTTGTGGGCTGCACCCTCCCAACCGTTACTGCCAAATCACTACAGTCCAGCCACCAGAAAGGGCTTTGCAGGTCATAGGAACATGAAGCCAGGACTGAGAAGTCCAGCTCAAACTACCACTAGCCAGCTAGACCAGCAATCCCCTATCTCATGGCCCTGTTGATAGCAGAGCCTTGGGTGACTGACAACTGGGTTAGGCTGTCCCGGTCCATATTCAACCCTTCCTGGGCTGCAGCAAGCTGAAGCACTTGGTGGTTCCTTCCCAGTGAGTCAGGGGAGAAAAATCTGTCATGGGCTCACAGGCAAAATTATGGGAAGGCACTGGAGTGGTTTAGCTGGCATCCTGGCTGCAGAGGGGGGCTCGTTATCAGCCTACTCATGAACAGCATTCATGGTTTAGTCCCTCTACCCCATAAAAACCCATTTAGTTCAGGTGCAATACACCACAGCCTTGGGACAGAGGCTCTTGTGTGCAGAGAGCCAGGTTATGGGCCACAGCTGAGTAAGAGGCCAAAGAAATGTGTGTGGAATATATTGTATTTGCATTATTCCTTGGGGGGTCTCCATCTGGCAAGTAAGGAGTTATCCAGTGGCTGGAATTTTCTTCCCAAACTGCCCTGGTGACCCTGCCCAGAAGAAGCAAGGAGGGTTGAGGCACTGCCAATTAAGCTCATAAGGGAAAAAGCCAAACTGGACACACCCAACTAAATGGGTGGTGGGATCCATTAAGGACCCAGGCCTGTCCATCACTACTTATAAACATACTGGCATTAAAGGTAACATGATGGAGAGTGGTGCTACATACAGAAGCTGAGAACAGCATAAGAGGCAAAGGCAAGAAAGCCAAGTAGCAATCTATGAGCAGTGTTGATTTTGGGAAAAGCTAGAGAGCTTTGGAGTCTGTTACCTAAAGATACTTGCAGCTGTAAGCTAAGGGCCTGCATCTTTTATTCCTCCTTTATTCAGAAAACTTTTAACATTCTTTGTAAATAAACAAGACTGCACAAACACCAGACCCCCTCATGTCTTGCTTCCAAAGGTCCTGAAACTTGACTAGCTAAGCTAGCTGAAAGGGAGCAACATCTATTAATTTTGTTTTTTACCATAGAGATCCCAGCCAACAGAACCAACCTTAATCTGCTTTTTGTCTTTAGGAAGGAACTGACAGAATACAGAATTTTGGTTCCAATCACTGAGCAACTTGAGCTCATTCACACATAAAGGGAATTACAAAGTACTATGGGAATTAAGGAGTTTGAGCCAGTTCACACTAGGGCTGTGTTCACACAGCACTTTTGTTTCGAAACAACCTCGTTGTTTC